>OX387190.1:1621186-1813951 GCA_947561395.2 Buxus sempervirens | reverse complement strand
GAATGAATGTGTTCCATGCAAATCTCAGCTGGAAACGGTGAACCACTTGCTAGCGCATTGTAGGGTGGCGCATGAGATTTAGAATGCCTCCTTATCAAGAGTTGGAGTAATATGGGCACAACCAAAAAATTTTTAAGCAAGTCCTCACTTCTTGGAATAGTGGCAAAGGGACCTCTTGTCATGAGGTGCTTTGAATATAAATCTAGATCTCCAAGGGCCTTATTTGAGTATTTTCTCAATTCCATCCTTTTTTTGGTATCAAGAAAGGAATCTGGCAATAGACTGCACCTTCTTGAAGTGTTGATGTGTGAGGATTTCAGGGAATTGTAGAAGCCTGTTCCTTTTCTTTTCCGTACACTCTTGGTGTACATCGACTCCCTTCTTTTAAATTGATATAATTCCTATTATTATCGATAAAAAAGGTTTCTTGTTAAGATAGGTTAGCATTAAGAGTTAGATATTAGTCCTTATCTTTTTGCTTTAGTTATGAATGAATTGACAAGTCATATTCAAGATGAGGTGCCTTGGTGCATGTTATTTGCAGATGGTATAGTCTTGGTAGGTAACGAACTTTCATCCTCTGTAGCGTCCGTTGCAAACAGCCCCTTACATTTAGTGTGGGGCCCACCATACATTTGGGGGCCCCACCCCATACATTTGTGAGGGGCTGTCTACAGCGGACGCTGTAGACGATGCCCATTGGTAGGTAACACTAGTGAAGAAGTAAATGTTAAATTAGAATTGTAGAGAGATATCTTAGAATCAAAGGGTTTTAAAATAAGTCTTGTGAAGATTGAATATACGAAATGCCCTTTTAGTACAAATGGCATTATAACTAATGAAACTATTAAAATTGACAATCAGGATATCCCTTAAACAATAGGTTTTTTTTTTGGTGAAAACCCACTAAGGCATGAATAACCTTAGTGGCACTCCAGTGGTGGGAGGAGGGTTAAGGCAAACCCTGACCTGTATATTAAAACTACCAATGAAGTTACACAAATTCTGGGGGGGGGGGGGGGGGGGGACATAGGATTAGAGCTGGTTTGGCTTAAGTGGAGGGGTGCTTTTGGGGTATTGTGTGATAAGCGTGTACCACTTAAATTAAAGGGTAAGTTTTATGAGCCAGTAAGTAGACCAGCTATATTGTATATTGTAGAATGTTGAGCGGCAAAGAAATATGTTCAGAAGATGAGTGTTACTTAGATGAGGATGTTAAGATGGACTTGTGGTGAAACTAAAAAAGAAAAAGTAAGAAATGAAGACATTCAAAATTGGTTAGGCATAGTTTGATACTATGAATTAGGGATAACATAGAGGAAAGTAAGTTAAGGTGTTTTGGGCATATAAAGTGGAGACCTAGAGATGCACCTTTATGAAGGTGTGTGAAGATGCATATTGAAGGGCCTAAGAGATAAAGAGGAAGACCTAAAAAACATTGGAGTTAATAAAACAAGACTTGCAAAAACCTAAATTGACTGAAGATACGATTTTTATAGAATGGTTTGGAGAGAGAAGATTTGTTTCGCTGACCCACTGGGAACTAGATTTTTTTGATGATGATTATGATGAGATATTGAAGCTCTTGTGTGACGGTGCAAATTGAAAGATTTGAAGGGGTTAAAGGAAGACCAAAGGACTTCAATAGAATTGGTTTGAAATGCTTGGAAGGTGGATTAACTAACTGAAGATATGGTTGACAAGTAGGAACAATTGAATAGGTTCCGCATTGGTGATTACAACTAGTTACAAGTAAAAGTTATTGTTTATGTTAAGTTTTAATTTAGTTATGCCAAATGATCATGGGCCAGGGTCTTATGGGCTGGGGGAGGACTGTAAGCTGCACATTTGGCCTTTATAGAAGATCATGGTCTATGTCCATCTTGAGTCCAAGCTATGACCTGATACTGAGACGAAAGTTCCAGGAAGTAGCAAACATGCATGACTAGAAGCAGTTTATGAAATTTTATAACATCATGATACATTCTCAGATAAAAAATTTAAAACTCAAGTCAAAGTATCTTAAGCAGATAACACATGAAATTAGTTCAATAAACACACTCATACACTGCAAGTATGTCTTGGTAGGACTCATGGATTAGTATGTCTATAAATTAGATTAATGACCACTGTCCATTTACCATCTACACGACTTACAGAGAGAAGCCTAGCTAGGGTTAACTCAGCAAGCGGAATACCTACGTATGGACTGGCAAGTGACAACCAAACCAATAATCAAGGCCAAGTGGAATACCCCATCCACTGTTGAATGCATAATATGAATCATAAGAACATTCCGCCGATACCCTACGGCGGGTGGTTGCTGTAGCACCTTTATGCTCTAAGAGGGTCTCACTGATATCCCACAGCGGAAAGCAGTATGGAGAAGGTTATTAGAACTAACAAGCTAACACTAACACACTGACTAGACTCAATATGGATCCACACTAAGTACAATGCTCAATTAGACAACTTACAACTTAAAACCAAATCATTCAATTGAATGAGTAAAACTAGTGCACAAACCAGAGCCAAGTGGAATTCTCCATCCACTGTCAACCATACCATATGCTAAGTGGAATTCCCCGTCCACCGCCAATGAAACCATAGGCCAAGAGCCTTGTCAAATCACATATGAGTTTTCAACCTCACTTTCACAAATCTAAATCGAAGCAAAACGAATGCCATAAAATCCACAAAATACAGATTTGATGAATGGCATAGTCTTAGGATTCAAAATAAATTCACCATACCAAAAATCAATGGATTTCGAGACAAAAAGTTTTCGACCTTGAAAAATATTCCAAGTCTGGTTAAAAACGTTGACTTTTTGGGTATATGATTTTTCTAGATAAATCTACTAGGAGTTTTGGGCTCAAATTTTAATCGTAGTCTAATGAAGGGTTGAAAAATTTTCTGTAATTTTATGGGCTTTTAAATCATTCATTTGGGTATTAAACTCAAGAAGTGGATTTTCATGAAAATCGGGCAAAACTGGAATTTTAAGCATAAACTGGAAAGTTGACTTTTTATTGGTAAGGAATTAGGTCTTAGGAGTATTTTTAGTGGTTTCAAATTGGAGGTAAAACCTTATTTACATGTAAAGACTTAAGTAAATGGAAACATAAATACTCATGACATTTATTTAAAATGTCTTTCAGGTGAATAAGGGTGCTGTGTAAGAAGTGTAGATTGTTTGGGAAGCTGTAAAACTGTCAAAAATTGGGCTTACGATTAGGTCCACAATTAATCGCCCCTGGCTGATTTGCTCTGCGATTAGGTCCACAATTAATTGCGAGACCTAATCCTGTTTCATGATTAGTCTTTACAGGGACTACTTTTGGGGCTTCTGGCTCAGGATTAATTGCCGGCTTGGGTTTTGTAAATTTTCAGGCTATTTTTCAACGCCAAATTGACCTATACCATTTCTAACTTTTCAAAACCAATTGTGATGATCGTAAAACATCCCAACATGCTTAAAAACATCTTCCAATACAGATATTTATCTCAAATCCACATGAACACAAGTCCAAACACATGAAACCTCATTTAACATACCAAACTCAAACCCAAATCATTTATCTGAAATGTAAACAATGTAAGTCAAAAATCTACAACAAATCAGTAGAAAAATAAACAAGAATGCTATACAACCAAAACCCTACAAGATTTAAGAGCTAAAACCAACATGCAAGATCATTTTCTCAAATCAATCAAACTCTAGAGAGAGAATCCGAATTTTGGCAACACATTTTGGTTTAAAGGGTTTGCTACTTATATGTTTAATGGAGAAGTTCACTTCCCTTCAATCTCTCCTCTTCTTCTCATTCTCATTCTTCAAGTTCTCAAGCAATCTTACACTCTTCATCTTGTTTTATACGTCTAACACAAGGAAAAAGGGTTCTAACACTTAAAAGAATAGAACAAGGCATTGTTTTATATGCTCTATTTTTTATCTTTCAAAATTTCCCTTCAATAAAGCCTTTATTTCATTAAATCCTGAAGGTGTACCTAAGGCATGCTAGGGGGTACCTTAGTGTTACTTGGGGGTACCTTGGTGTTTCAAGGGGTTTACCTTAGTTATTCCAAGGGGTATACTTTAGGTATGCTTGGGGGTTGTACCTTAGTTATACAAGAGGGGTACTTTAGTTTTATAAGGGGTGTACCTTAGTTATATGAGGGGGGTTACCTTAGTTATATGAAGGGGGTACCTTTAGTTATGCAAGGGAGGTACCTTAGTTATATAAGAGGGGGTACTTTTAGTAATACAAGGAGTGTACCTTAGGTATATGAGGGGTGTGTCTTAGGTAATACAAGGGGTACCTTAGGTATACGAGGGGTATACTTTAGGTAATACAAGGGGGTACCTTTATTATTCAAGGGGGTTTACCTTAGGCTTACTTGGGGGTGTACCTTAGTTATATTAGAGGGTTCTTTAGGTATATTAGGGGAGTACCTTTGTTATTCAAGGGGATTTAACTTAGGCTTACTTGGGGGTGTACCTTAGTTATATTAGGGGGATACCTTAGGAATGTAAAGGTGTACCTTATGTATATTTGGGGGTGTAATTTAGTTATAGTTGGGGGGTACCTTAGTTATAATTGGGGGTGTACTTTAGTTATACTTGGGGGGTACCTTAGTTATAATTGGAGGTATACCTTAGGTATACAAGTGGGGTTACCTTTGGTATAGTAATGGGTTACCTTAGGTATACAAGGGGTTACCTTAGGTATACTTGGGGGTTACCTTAGCTAATTTAAATTTAGAATATAACCTTAACTAAGCTCACCTTAGTGAAACCTCCAACAACTTCAATTTGTATCCCCCAATCCTCAAGCATGATCCACATCCATAGCACAAGTACTTAATTAGTCTAATAAGCCCAATTTAAGCAATAAACTTAATAATTAAGAGTTAATTGGGTTAGGGGTTTTACAAATAGAATGATGCAGGAGGAAGCTATAATTGATTTTTTCCGTATGATAAAGTTTCCACTATAGATATTCCAGTTTGCATGGAACAACTCCAAGCGATCCAACTGACTAAACTCAAACAATATAACACTATTTAGTTGGTCCCTTCCCTGGGTGGCCAGATTCTATTGAAATTGCAATAAGATCAGTGCAGTGATTTAAGAGTATGTATTCAGATGAGGTTTCAGTTGTATTTTCCAAGTTGTGATGATCACATGGAGTTCCTTAACGTTATGAATTCCTTTGATGTGAAAAAGGATATTGTTGTCAAGCTTGAACTTCCAGATTTTGGTGCTGAAATTTAAATTGATAAGTTTCTTGAGTGGTTAGCTAGTTTGGGGACAATATTTAGTGACAAGAGAGTCCAGGATAGATTTGAAGTTAGCCATGAAGTTCCATTAAGCTGCTTTTATCTCGGGGACTGATGTACAATCCAACCCATAGATGCAAGGGAATTTTTAATGCTAAATGAAAGTTTATATTAGGGACAGGAAAATCTAAGTTAGAATGTACTTTCTGAAGAATAGGGAGTTAGATGACTAACAAAACAAAAGCAGAAATACAATTTGGACTCTTGTAAGGGTGAAAAGCTATTACGGTAGCATTGACTCACCTAAAATAACTTTCTGAGAGATTGCTCTGCCTTTGCATATATATTTCATGCAATCCATCTCATTATTAGCCGATCTAGGAATAATACAGAGTGAGATATTCAACAAAAGTTTACAGATTGTAAATCTCACTAATAATGGAATCAGGATGAGATGGATTGCGTGATGTCTTCTCTTCCTCCAGTTGAGATCATTTTATTGATCCCTTCAAATACGATACCATGGCCACAGAAAATCTTTGCAACTATCTACCCCTTCATCAAGGCTGCAATTTCCAATTGCTTCAACTAAGCTATCTGGATAAACTTCTCTATTTGAGTGACCTTTGCAACAGGAGGTTCAGAAGAAGCCAACAAATATGTATATGTTATTATATTTGATGAGGTTGCCAATTCCTGGATCATCCGGACTTGTGTTGGTGAGTCCATAAAAATGGTTTAGTAAGAAACCAGTTGGAGAAATTGAACAATAAGAGGGGATCTATGGCTGGAAGTGGCAGTTGGTACTTCCTTCCAATTGCTCATAATATAATCTGAGGTTATTCTTGTACAAAGGGCTGTGCTTGCTTTTTCTTTTTTCCCCACCTTAAAAGTAACCCTCATAAGAAAAACTGGCCATAATATGATCAACAGAATAGCCCACAAATCCATGAAGTGTATATGGTCACAAAAGAACTTAAGCTAATAGTGCTAGCCACCTCATTTGTTCTTTTATTTCTTTTCTTACAAAATGTGCCAAGAGTGGCAGCTGTTGTGCATCTCCAAAGGATTCAGTCTACCATGCATCTAAACAAATGATGCAAATGTCTGAAAATATCACCAACATCTTCATGGATGACCGAAAAAATGTTATCCAAGGAGTTCAAGTCATTCTTGATTCGTCTGGCTAAGTGTATTGATCAGAGAGATTATTTGTTTGTCCTTTTCCAGGCAACTAATATATACATGAGGAAAGATACCTTGAACTTTTCAAAATGAATTAAGAAATGTGGTAGGACACAGGAATTAATTCAGTTAAAATAATGTATTTTTATATTTGAATCCACTGAAACCGAAATTTTGTACGAAGCAATAGTACTATTTCTGAAACCATGCCAATAGCTAGAAAGGTTGAGTCACATTAGGCCCATGCCAATGTATCTTTAAAACCATTTAAAACTATGCCAATGTCTTGAAAAAGAGTTGAGTTGCAGAAGGTCCATTCCATTGAGTCTTCAAAACCATGTCTATCATTAAAACTATTAGAGTGGCTTTAAAAGGTTAAATTTGTCTTTTGCAAGTACATTCTGTGGAATATTCGCGAAATAATAAATCTCTCTTCCCAGAGAAACGGAAAAAAGGTTCCCTTGTTCAAGTTAATCCTTGCCCAAAGTTGTGAAAGTTTTATGGTATAGTTTTTCTGAACTTATGCTCGTGCTACGCTATCCAGAACTTTTCTCCAGATTGGCAGAACTTCAATCGTTCATATCATACGTTCTGCATTACTTTTATTTCCTTTAAGGCCAGTTTTGATTTAAGGCCAGTTTTCATTTCTTAAATTTGCTTTCCATCATTAAATTTATTTTTATATATATAGGATGGTGCAGGTCGTGTTGGGAAGATGCTTTTTGCAAGGCAAGGAAAGAAATTTGATTATGATCTAAAACAGGTAAAATTGTACTAGGAATTTATTATGTAGAACTTTCATGGTATTGCAATAACCTTTGTGCCTGGAAATTGAAATGTGTTTCAGCTTCGGTTTGCTGGTGATCTTTTAATGGAGTTAGGCGCGGGAGTAGAGTTGGCAACTGCAGCCTTTCCACATCTTTTTCTGCCTCTAGCTTGTGCGGCCAATGTTGCAAAGGTTTTATCCATATTGGCATATTCTTACTTCTGTGTATGAGTTCGTGTAATTCGATGCAGCCTCATCTCTCTTTGTTTCATTTTAGAATGTTGCTGCTGTTACATCAACATCAACTAGAACTCCCATTTATAAGGCATTTGCGAAAGGAGAAAACATTGGTGATGTTACTGCTAAAGGAGAGTGTGTTGGCAATATTGCAGACCTGGTATGCACTCCCAATTATTTTCTTTCCTTTTTCAAAGTCTTCACTTTTTTTTTCAAATATTCTTTCCAGTTTCAAGTTTCTTTGAACTTCTTTTCATTTATTATGTCATCTCCTGTTCAGCTACTCCTAGATTTATGTTTAGTTCTTATCTTTTTGACTTTTTTGGAATGTTATTCTCAGTATGCTCAGCTAGGTTAGGCTCACTCTAGGATTATTTTGCTGTTTTATTCTGTAACTTCTTGCTCTAGTTATTAAAGGTTTAGTCGCTATCTATAATTTGCTTTTTGGCTTGAGCGGAACATATCAATCTTAAAAGAAAAGCACCTCTCCACTAAACCATAAAGCTCAAGTTTTATATGCTGAATTTGCCCCAATATCACCCTTATTGCGGATAATTGATCCAATAATAGCTCAATGAAAGGAATCTTCTGGTTGTAAGTTCTTTCTATTGATTCTTTCCCATTTCTTATTTGTTTAAATGTTGCGTCACTTTATGCAGTTTCTATTCAACTTATTATGAATCCCTTAGATGCCAGGATATTCCTCTTTTATTCTGGTTCTTCATTTAATTCCACTCTACTATGATTGCTCAGTCCTTTGCGAGTAACAAAATTAATGCAAAAGCTTAGGCTCACAGTTGATTACTTGTGTAACTTATTTTAATTGAAACTAATTGGCTTTATAGGCAAATATTTTCAAAATAGTTATCACTCCTTTTTACATGTGCCTAGTTACATTGATCTGTTTTCCTGATTCATCTTTGCTACTCAACAGCTACTGGATTAATTTTTTGGTCAATACATCATACACTTGCTTTTTTCTTTTCTAAATTAATAAAAACCATACATAGATCTATCCTCTTCTCTCCAAAACTTGTATATGAATTGTCTTAGAAAAAAAATAGCGGTGATAGTAAACTTACAGGCTAGGAACAAGGCAGATTTATGAAACATAAGTTGTGTCTTAATTTTGCTCCATCACACTTTCCCATGATCGACATGACAATGTTCGGAATCTCCTTTTTCTTACATATGGGTTTTACAGTGTTCCTTCTCTAAGAGTTTTTCATTCTCCTAGCCCTCAAAGGTCAAAGTTGTATCAAATAATTTGGCTAAAAGAGGTACACTTGCTTCACCCATCTAATTTCATGCTGCCTGTTTTCATCTTAGCGGATCCATCTAGTTTCATTATTCAATGTAATGTCATATGGTCCTAGATCTGATGTTTTTAAATAGCTAAATATTCCTCAATATATCAAACAATATATCCCCTTCCATAGAAGGCGTGATAAATCCACAGTGTAAGCTTACATATTTCCCATGATGTATCAAATGATATATCTCCCTTCCTCAGGTGGCGATATATCTAGAAATATCAATATTTAAACCTTTCTAGAGCCTTTGTTGTATTCATCTTGGCTAAAGCTCACTTAAGTACCATTACTATAATCCTATAGGCATTAATTGTTGATCTTTCCAACTTATCAAAAGGTCCCCTTAAATTCTTCATAAAACAATTCTTTGAGATTCTCTATCTATTTTTCTTTGATCCTTTAATCCACCAGCAAGGCTGGTTGCTCATTGTTCTTAATTTATTCAACATGAAATAAAAGTCTTTGGTCCTCCTCTCTGACTCCTACATGTTTATAAACACATTTATAAAGGCTATTATGCATGCTTTTTGGCATCTGTTATTATTTTATATTTCTAGTTAGCATTGTATTTTAAATATTTTGCCATCTTATCTTTCTAGGTTTTCATGGCATTCGATACTTTTGTTATGTCCTAAGTAGGCATTTCTTGGCTTTTTCTTTTGATAAATTATGAAATTTTAATAGAATAGGGAGGAATGTACTTAGAGGCATAACACAGCAATGCCCACCATAAGTGTTTGCACAATAGAAGCTACCAAAAGGAAAAATCCTAGCCAATTGATAAAATACACGATCAACCCCAATCCATCATCTCTTGCAACATCTTGATCATTGATGCTTCTGGGAAGATGGACTTTCTTGCATCTCCTCTCTGGGTCAACCTATCTTGTTGGCCAATATAGGAAGACGTGAGTACAAGATATTCATTTCATTAGATTTTCCTTTTCTTTTTTTTTTTTGTAGGTAATAAAAGATTGTTTTAGACCAGTGAAGTGAAAGAGAACAAGAACAAAAAGGTTTTAGTTAGGAATATGAGTTTCCAGCAGTGAAATTGATAAGCTTCCAACAGCAGGAGCAGGAGTTGGAAATTCAAATCCCAGAAATAGAAGAGTTCCGCTAGATCTGCAGATTTGTGAAGTCCATAGCTGATGATCCTTACTCCCATTACTAATGCACAAATCTCCAGATGGAAAACATTCCCCATGTATTTGGTCCCCAAAAGGTTTTGACTACCCCACCTGAGTAGTCTGTGAAGATGCTACCAGTACTGGATGGGCTATAGGTTTACCAAGGGAACCATCAAGCTATAGCTTGATAAACACGCTTGAAGGTGGCCTACATCATATTTGACATGATGTGGGAAGAAAGCCATCATTGTCTTTTATCTGATTCTGCTGAATGCAGGAAAATTTTTGAATGCTGGCTAAGGGGGAATCTACAACATCATCTGTGGCATTATGGATTAAATAAGAGGCTGCCTCAAATGCCATCAAATTCCTTTTTCCAAATAAGTTGAAGGAGAGTTAGCAGCATATCAGTTTACCTCTCTGTCCTGAAGTTGGGAACCTGTTCACTTAATAGATGGCTATAGGATGGTGGCTGGAATAATCGAATCCACGTGCAAGAAAAAGGATACTTAATCTGTATGGCCATTGAGAAATTAAGCAGTAAATGGTCAATTGACTCATCCTGAGGTACGCTCATGATGTACACCTGGGATGAAAATTTTAGGAGCTTCATCTTTGAATGAACTCACAGAAATGCCTTGTACAATATAGGGTTGTTTGCAAAGAGAGAGTGAGACATTTATTGTTACTAGTAAGCATGCACGTGCTTTGCACGTGGAAGGTTTTTTTAGTAAATAAATAAATGAATATAAAATTAATAGATATAAATGGCAAAATCATCAGATTGTTAAATGTGCCTTTTTGAAATGCTCACTTCTTCAGTAGCAGTTCATACCAGATATTTGTTAACAAACATGATAATAAAAAACACAGAAATTTTGAAAAACAAAAAATGATTTCTTAAGGAGAGCCATACTTAATGTAATGATTTTAAGGGTTACTTTCCTCCTAAATGTTTTTTTTTTTAACAAACACTGCACTTATCAAAACTGCAACGAAAAAAAAGCTACATGAAACAGATGCTTTCTAACCATCCAGGTCTCCTAAGTATTTTTTGAATACCTAAAATACTCTTCTAGATTATTGAATTACAAAAGTACCCTTTTCTTTTGTTATGATGGTGAGTCTAATCAAATTAATCTTACTAAATTAGATAAACCATATTTATTCTTACCTAAAAATATTATGCTTAACTAAGCGAATTTTAATTAAATAACTTATACTTAATTTCTAAGTTACCTTTATTATACTTAATTTCTAAGTTACCTTTATTTTTTGTTATTTCCGTGAGTCTAAGAAAATCCTACTAAATTATATAAAGGTAATTATACTTATCTAAAAGAATTCTAATTAAATAATATCTACGTAAATTATTGGAAATACTGATTTCAATATTTAATATATAATTCCAAAATGATTTATTCTAATCTAAAATAATTTCAATTAAATAATATGAAAGCTATTTCAAATAAAATTATTTTAATTAGAATATTAATAGAATATTAAATGAAGATATTTTTAATCTAAAGAATTTTTACTTATGCTTAAAAGAATAATATCATACTAAATAATAATTTAAACCTCAATTATACTAATCTAAAATATTTTGAATTAATTTAACAATAATTATAGTTATTTCAGTAATAAATATCTAATTACTAAGAGATTATTTAATAATGTAGTGTAAGATTTTAATTTTGCTTAGAAATTTATTCTTCAATAAATATTGCCATTATTCATATCATAATATTTCTTCTCTAATACTTATCTAAAAGTATTTTAATTTAAAAAAATTTTCACTTATATTTAAATATTAAATTTGGAAATTACCATTTTTTTAGTTCTAGTCATGAATGTATGAAAATCTTATGGGTTTAGATATTAGATAAACCTTAATTACATTATACTTATCTAAAAGAATTTTAGTTAAATAATATAAACCTAAATTAATAATAACAATGATTTCTTGTACTTACCCACGATATAGAATTTCAAAATTATCTATTCTTATTCTTATCCAAATGAATTTTGTTGAAAAAATAAAGAAAAAGACAACGACTAAGAAAATTAATCAATTAATTATATAATTTTTTTTATTATGATGATATCTATTAATTAGAAGGAATTGGAACATGCTTTTAGTAGATAAGGATATAAATCAAAAACAAGATATATGTTATTCAAAAACGATATACATAGGAAAAAATAAGTTCAAAATGCGTTTTCAATTATAATTTTAAAAATACGTTAACTAAGATTAGAAAATAAAAACATATAGAAAAAAGGAAACATAAAGATATAGGAACCCAGAATATAAGTAAAAAATCAGAATGTATATTTGGCTCATTATCCCACCATTCTAACCAGATGAACTTCAGGCGCTATCCAGACGCAGAAGCAATGAATTTGGCTACTTCTAAGAGTCTCTATCCACTCCGTTGACAAAAAGAAAATAGGTAATTCAGCAATTTAATCGACATTGGAAAGAAAACACTAATTAAAGTAATGAATCTAACCAGATAAACTTAAGTTGTTATCCAATTCCAGAAGCAGTGACGTCTATTTTTAAAGTCTCTCTTCATGCTAAGAGTGCAAAAAGTTCGGTCCATATCCAATTTAACTCGCAGTATGTGACGGTTTGAAGGGTAATAAACAAATATCTATTGCATTCTTATTGAAGTGTAACTGGTAGCAATAAAAAAATATTTAATGGATATCACAAATATGGAAAATAAGCCAATTGGAAATTAGAAAAAAAAAACACTCATTCAAGCCACGTTAGGAAATTCTGCATTTCATAGACTGAAATCATTAATTGATGAAAAGTAATGAACTAACCTGGTTGATCTTCTAGGCTCTATCAGATTGGAGTCACGATGAGTCTTCTTTTGTAATGAATTGTGACGTTTAAGAGAGCATGTTTTCTGATACTTATCTCAACTTTGAAAGGAGATAACGGTTGGAAGAGGAGGGGATGCTATAACGTTTGGTAGTGGACGATTGTGAAAGTGGTTTGAAAATCGGAGAAAATATAGAGATGAGGGATATTTTAGGAAAGCAAAAATGGACAAACAATAAGGGGCTTCGTGCTTTTTTTAGTAGTAAAGATAAAGATTATGGATGAAAGGAAGAACAACTAGAGAATTCCTTTGAGAAGGAGTCCAAATTCTTGTATTCATGGTTTTAAATATCTATTACATTCAATGTATTGAGCAATTTACCCTCTTTCCTGGGGAGGTGATAATCCAGATTTTAATATTTATTTTACAATTTATTGGGAGGTGTATCGTGATATTAACCAATATACTGCGATATTGGTGATATATCATGCTATTGAATGGTATATCTGTTAGTCATGTGTAGTTTATAATGAAATGTCTTATATTGGAAGATTTCCATTATGTCAATCTTCCAACAATGCCAGCCTTAAATCTTCTTCTAAAACTGGAAATTTTATTTTGGTTAGAACTTAAAATTTAGATCTCAAAATATTACAACAAAAGGGTTATTTTAAACTTAAATTGATTATTCAAACATTAAAATGTTAAAAACTATGTCAAAATAAATAAAAAAAATTGAAATAAGGAATCTGAAAAAATTTTAAGGTAATTATTAACTACTCCCCATTGGACCTCTCAAGAATCTGATTGCAAGCAAAGGAAATCTGACTTGGCGTTAAAATATGATAAGGAAAAAGATTATTTGAAATTGAATTTTTTTAATGAGAAAACGTAAAGAAAAATACATCAAATATGTAAAAATCTAACTTTTATCTATAAGCATAAGTGTAATAGAAATAACAAGTTAAGATTTTATATTAAGTATGAAACCTAAGATATTTAGTTGAAATAAATCATGGGTTAGTTATTTGGATAATTATGAAATAATACTATATATAGAAAAAAACTATGAAAAATGAAGTGAGAAATAAATAAATAACATTAAAAAATCTTGAAAATTATTCTTTAATTTGTTAATGACCATCGGTTTTCAAACTTGAATTTTTCAAATCTAATACACACACACACACATATATATAGTAAAGCAGAGTCCTTAAACACTATAATCTCTCTTATCCACGTGGACATGCTACGGTTGAAAATAAGCCTAAACGAAAAGCAACTCCTTCCCCCCACGTTGTGTCTCTAGGAATTAATTGAAATAATTTGTTGTTTAATAGAAAACATTGTTTTGAACTAGATATATTTATATAGGAACAAGATATGTATTATTTAAAAAACATAGTAGATAAAGATATTGCAACAAGATATATGTTATTTTAAAAAATGTCCTATTAAAAAAAATATAGGGAACAACAACTAAGAAGATATAGGAATTCAGGTACTACAAAATATGTTCCAGTGATTACCATTATTCATGTGGCATGGAAATCTACAACTGAGAATTCATGCCACGAATGGAAGTGAGCCTAAAATGAAATGCCACTCTCTTTCCTCCACGTAGCCTATTTAGAAATTAATTAATTGAAAGTAATTTGTTGAAAAAATGAAGGGGGATTAGACCTTCGGAATGTTTTTGCAAGGAACAAAGCCCTCCTGGTTAAGTGGCTATGGCGGTTCAGCATTGAAAAGGACAGCATGTGGCATAAGATCATTGAAAACCTGGGAACTTGGGCAATATGTCACATGAAAACCTGGGTATTTGCAAAGAATGCAAATAGATTTTCTACAATTAGTAGTAATCATTCACAAGCATAATGATTCATAGAACCGAGTCTATAACCATAATTTTAATCATTCCAAACCTAGGACAAGACATATAAGTATAGATGGAATCCCACGGGAATTTCTCTTGAAATGGGCGAAATTCAGCCTATCTTGCCCTTTGAAAGGACGAGAGGTGTTGCGCATGTGCCACTGGCATGTGTAAGACAAGTTATTTATTTAATTTTTTTTTTTTAAAAAAAAGGCGTTTCACCAAAATACAGTGGAATTTTTCTGGGTTCCGACAACTTGATAATGTGATCTCGCTCAATTCGAGATCAACTAGAATTCCCTCTCGAAACACCTTGCATTTATTATTATTATTTTTTTATTTTTGGGTTTGGGGGAGGGAATGTCACCAATATTTTGGCAGCACGTCACTTCATGCTGCTGAAACTGTAAACGATGCCCTAGACCAATGGATGAACAGACATCTACCAACTCAATCCACTAATCCTCCCACCTTGAAGCAAAGGTGCCTCCTCTCTCTAGCTGCCCTTGAATGTTTTCAGTCCACGTCCTAAGGAAATCAAGAAGGATGTTTAAATAAACCCAGCCACCTCATGATGCATGAAAATGTGATCTATTGATTCTAATTGTTTGAGGCACAAAATGCACATGTTAGATGTGATATCTAAAAATTTCCTCCTCCTTTGATGGTTGCCTAGAGTGTTTACGCTATTGTGTGAAAATCAATCCAAAGATAAGGACTTTGGGAGTAGGAGCATTCCAAATAACTTTTATTGGGGCGGGGTGTGGGATAAAGGGATCAAAATTAAGGTACAAAGGTGTTAAAAGAAAGGAACTGTGGAAAGATGGTAACCAAATAAGTTTATCAGGCATGGAAGGGTCAATGACTACCTGAGAAAGCTCCTCCAAAAGAAGACCAAGCTCCTACATTTTAGAATGGTGAAGGTTATGATGGAACTGTAAGTTCCAAATCAAACCTGTAGAATCCAAGAGAGGATATCTAAAACATACTGATCAGCCACGAGATGCAACAGATAGAGATTGGGGAATCTATAATAAAGTGTGGATGCTCCCCACCAACAATCAACCTGAAACCTCAAAGTGGAATCCGGTTGGAGTGAGACTTTAATCAAAAGATATAACTAGTGAGCAAGGACAAAGATTGCTTTCCATGGACTGATATGACGAATGCTAACTTTCAGATTGACCTCATGTCCATTCTATGAATACCATTCTTACGATGATTTTACTCCACATGGAATGTTTATCCTCTCCAAATCTCCACAACCACTTTACTAAGAGGGCTGAATTCATAAGGTAGTGATCTCCAAAACCTAAACACACTTGAGGTCTACTCAAACAAATCTTTCTCCAACACACTAAATAATCCTTTTTTGATTTCCTCCCCTCCTATAGAAATCTCTCCGAAGTCTTTCCAACAATTTTATTACCTTTTTCTATGCCCAAAGAAGCAAAAAAAAAAAAAAAGGATGGGAAGATTCACAAGTGTTGCTTGATTAGGGTGGTTCTACCCCCCACAGTCAAGTAATTCCTTTGCCAAGCAGCTAACTTCCCGTTTTCTTTCTCCACTACAGGGTCCCCAAAATTACACACTATAGCTTCCTCTTTGTCAAGAATGTTTGGATCCCGACTCATTTGGCCTTTTCACTTGTAAATATTTCTGATCATTACTTCGACCCAATTTAACTATAACCCCTTTGCCCCCTTCTACTTCAAACCCTTGTGGAAACAAGCTGTGCCTATGAGGATCAGAGTTCTCTAGTGGATTGTCTTGTGGAATAGGATTAACATTGCAGATATGTTACAAAGAAGACGACCATACATGATGTTATCTCCACATATTTGTTTATTGTGCTGCTCATGTGGGGAGACAACTGATCACCTCCTTATTCATTGCTCCTTCACATGACAGATATGGCAATATTTCCTCGGTTTATTGACTTTGCTTGGGCTCATCCATTTACCTTGTATGACCTCTTTGCTCAGTGGAGGTTCCCATTTCTTGGTGTTCACGGACGGCAATTATATCAGTTACTCTTCTTTGCTATTTGTTGGTGTGTGTGGAAGGATAGGAATAGACTCATTTTGAGGATTGACTGTGGCTGCTTTCAGTTGTACAGGATTTGATTGCTGCTCATTTATCTACTTGGGCTGCCATAGTTCCTTTATTCTGGGGATACTCGAGTGGTGATACTAGATGATACTGAGTGTCTGTATCTTTGGGACTTTGAAGGTGTGGTGCCTTGGGTTGCATATAGATTTCAATTATTATCTCTGGGAATGGATGTCACCATATTACTAGATTATTGGCTTTGTGTAATGTGCGTTTGATCGTCTTGTTCAAATCACATTCCAAGTCATACATCTTGGAGTATGGTCTCAAAAGCAATGTATTGTGTTGGTTTGTAGTGTATCCAGGGATTGTGTCTTGCATCTTCTTTATTGGGTGTCTCATTGTACTATCAAGGTTTACTGTTTCGGTGCCGATTGGCGTGCTATCCATCGCACGAAATGAAATTTCACCGGCTCGCTAAAACGCTGGAAAAGTCAAACAAGACAAAAACTGGGATTTTTTTTTTATTTTGGGGAAATTTTTCCGGCACACGCGCCAAAAATCACCAATGAAAATTCAAGAAATTTTCATTTCCCTCCCCTTTTTTGCCCCTTTTTGTTGGCACGCCGCCAAAAATTGTTAGAAATGTAAATCGGCGATTTTCCTCCTCCGAAATGCATCGCTAACTCAAAAAAAAAAAAAAAAAAAAAAAGAAGAAATTTTACGAAACTGTAAACACTGTTTTCTATCTATCTATGTATATATATATACTAGTAGTATATTGTGAAAGGCACATGCACAATATAATATTGGCCAAGTTAAGGAAACAAATATTTTTTCAATCTTTTTTTTCCAATTGTATTCCTTTAATGAAAAAGAAAAATTTTATTAATTCCTGATTTTTTCCAGCTTTAATGATTTTAATGAATTTTATGAACGTTCGTTTATTTTGTATTTTTCTATAAATTTCTTTAACTTTATGTATTCCATCCACTTTTATTGTTGAGTTTTATATTTCTATGAAGTGTTATTAGTATTTCCTTGTTTTCTGATTTTATTTTTTATTAATATCTTTATTAAGTTTTATGAGTATTGATGAAATGTTATTAAATTTTTATGACTTTTTACTAATTGTTCTTTTTTCTTAATGATTTTTTAAAATTATGATAAGTTCTTATCATTCTATTAATTGTACAAATCTAAGTAATTTTCTATATTTTTATTAACATCCTTTATTCTTGTACAAATTCACTCGGCTAAGCCATGGTCTGTGATGGGCCAATCCTACTACTTGTGCCCCAACACCTAGATACAATCATTTAAGCCCTCCCTATCCACGAGGATTCCTAACATCCTGCTTTTTTTTCAAGGTTTCATACAAGACTAGACAAGAGCACAAAGCTCTTTAATATGCATTACCCATAATACTTTCTCCTTAGAGGAGGTGTCATCCGCAAATTGTTAACATCTTATTGGAACTCTAGACCTACCAATCTGCAGACCTTTAATGAGACCAACATTCTCCCCAAGAGAGAATATTTGGCTAATAACGTCCCCACCAAAATAAATAGAAAGGGACATTTCCCATCATCTCAAGTATTAGGAAAGGGAAATTTTCAGCCACAGATCCATTTAGGATAAAGGATAGATGTACATTTCTTAAATACCCACTGGTCCACTTATGGCATTTATGACCAAAGATTATCCATTGAAGCACGGAGTCCAGGAACCCCCATTCTACTTAGTTGTGCCTTTTCCAGATCTAAATTGCAACAGAATTGCAATCTACCAGATCTTAAAAAATCCTCAACGCATTCGCTCGTCACCAGAACACTGTCTAGGATCTGTTTAACTTTCAAAAGAGCACTTTGATTGTCTGAGATAATCAGTCCTAAAGCCTCTTTCATTCTTAAGGGCAACACCTTTGCAATAAACTTATATAAGCTTGTTCTCAAACTGATGAAGCAGAAGTCCTTAATCTTTGCAACACCTTCGCATTTTGGGATGAGACAAAGGACTGTAGCATTTGTTACCTCATTCACAATACTATACTCTTGGTCATTACTCACTACATCCCAACAATCCTGAAAGAAAGCCAATGTGAAACAATCCGGACCAGGCACTTTATCTTTTTCTAACAACGAAACTGGTTTCCTGATCTCATCTTCTTCAAAATCATGTTCCGGCCATCTACGTTTCTCCTTGTTTAGCTTAGGGCTTTTCAGATGGTCCAAATTGAAGATAAACAATTCCCTGGATGAAAATAGGCCTAAATAGAAAGCTGTAAACAAATTTACAATCTCGCTTTTCAGTGGATGCAGACTTGGGAGGAAGCATTACAGGGTTGTGTTTTTTGCTACTTTATGGACGATTTGGATGATCCGTAATGAGAAGATCTTTGATGAAATTGTTGTTGGAAGAATTGGAATCTTGGATCAGGTGGTGGCACTGGCAGCTTCTTGGGCAGCGTTTCACAAGGATTTCATAGACTATCAAGCTTCTGAAATTGTCTGAAGCTGGTCTTCTGTTATTCAGAAGTAGTCCTTGTGTCTAGGTTATCGTTTTCCACTTTCTGTTGTTAATGTTTTATGTTGAATTCATGAAATAAGAAGAATGAAATCTCCCTCCCTCCCTCCTTTTGATATTAATGGAACTTCATTACTTATCCCGAGAGAGAGAGAGGGAGGGAGGGAGGGAGGGAGATTTCATTCTTCTTATTTCACCCATTGGCCACCCTAACCTGTGAACTTCTTCCAATAACCTTTTTGATTCCTTCCACACAGTTTACGTTCATTCAACTCACCAATCTCCTCTAATCTACCCAGATTGATCCCTTGACGACTCTAGCCACCAAGTCTTAGCTAAGTCTCTAAAAGCTTTATCTTTGAGCCATATAGCAGCAAAACTAAAATGGGTATCTGTTAGATCTGTTAGTGTCAAGCTAAGATATAATAACACATGAACACAGGAGAATTTTAACGAGGTTTGGTATTAACCTAACCCTCTTGAATTTGTCACCAAAGTGTAGAATCTTCTTTAGGATCTTGTTCAGCGAGCTCCCCTCGACTTTAAATTAGATTGAACTCCCTTCAATCTATTATGTGCAGCAAGGCTCCCCCTCGACTTATGCATGCATGATTGAACTCCCTTCAATCTACAGTTGCCTTCTCCCGAAGACTTCAAATTCTTCTCCCGAAGAATGAGATTCAAATGAACCTAATAAATATGATCTTTTAATGCCCAAGGAGTTAGTTTTCTGTCAAACTAACATCAGTATTTATAACCTGAAAAACTCTCAATAGATTTGTTAAATGTTGTAACACTGTTACAACTGATAAGAAACGGATAAGATATTCTCTTAACTGTTTTTCCAGATTCGAAATTTCTTATCTGGAAAGACAATCTCTTAATATATATCAGATCAAAGAGATGCATATCACATCTGAGAAATCAGAATTAATTTAAATCTCTGTTAACTTAGAGATAAGAATTAATTCAAACTTCAAAGAGATAAGATTAAATCATGTTCACCAATATCTTATCAGAACAACAACCTACGAGTTTTTCAAAAGTTCCACATCAAAATATCTGATCAGAAAATAACAACCTGAAAAATATAAGTTAAAAATAAATGCCACATCATCAATTGCTTCCACATCATCAAATGCCAATATAAACTTAACAGTATCCAAAGCTAGGCCACGGATGCATGAGCTGGACGGCGGGAGTGTGGTCTAAAACAGTCCTAGGTAGGGCGGAGAGAATAGCATGTGGAAAATGATCTCCCCAGTAACTGGATACCAAGGTTCAATCTAAACAACTACAAATTGAGTCCTTTTGCATGTTGGACTAGGTATATTGGGCTTCCAGTAGATTGATTTCGATCAATTCCTGACTATTTATGAAGCTAAGAAATTCTTTCATACTTCTAGTTACCTGTTTGCAGCCCTTCTTCTCCTTCACCACTTTAATGACATTGAAGTACCCAGTTAGGTACCATGGGAGATTCAAATCTCAATTCCTCCAAATTAAGCCTAAAGTTCCCATGGTCATCAGGTCTTGTCAGACCATACACTCCAGAAAATAATTACTTAAAGTTTGTCTCTAAACACCTAAAATGGATGGAGACTGATAATCAGCTGATCTTACAATTGACCAACTATAAAATTCTAAATCCCAAATGGCAACCAAACAACCTGACCTCCCCACAAAAGAACAGAACGTCCAATTCCTTCTATTATTGAAAGTGATCAGCCTTGTTGACATTGATTCCTTTGTGGTTTCTTGCATGAGAAGAATACCGGATCTTGCAACTGTTCCATGTAAGAATGCTTCACCTAGGCCTCTAATATTTCAAATAAGAATGCTAATCATGGATTCTGTGAGATTCCTCCCATCCCATCAGCTCTACGATCACTGGACTGACCATTCTAACTTTTCCAATTCCCTGAGTAGGGAATTATTGCGTGGTCCCTGATTTGCCCCACTTCTCCTAAACCGATCCACAAAATCTCTAACAGAGACAGATTGACCATTTTTGTCTCTAACATCCACTAGAAACAGTGACAGAAAATTTTCTATTCCTTCCCAAACTGATCTAGATTCCCCTCTTCCAGAATCTGAGGTAAAGGTCCCAATTTCATCCTTTCTAGGGCTTTTGGTACGGCCCTCCCTACCCTAAAAAAAATCTGACACGGAGAAAGGAATATTTGTGGCATTCAATCCAGAAGCATCCATGGAACACTAATCTGGGCAAGAAGGAAACCCTCGGAAAGCATAAGCATACTTACTTGAAAGCGATGGAGGAGATGAGAAGAAAGGACTGGGATTGGATTTAGCAGAAACTGCAGCATGAGACAAGGACTGCATTTGTAAGTCCATAACTTCACCTTACTCTAAATCTCCATAGGATAATTGGAAACTGTCTCACCCTCTGGCATTGACAACTCAACCTGCAAAGAAACTGCACTGACAATTTTGTTTTCCATCAGCTGAGTATCCTCTGTTCCACATTCCTGCTGCCCAAATTCCAGCCACAATTTCCAGCTGCATTGATTTATAAGGGATGAAACCTGATTCTTCACTATAGAGAAAAATCTGTTCAATCCCTCAATATCTTCGCAATTTCTGTAAACTCCTGGATCGATCGCGCATAATCTTCAACGTCCGATTCCAAATGCCACATTCTCTTAGTAGTCACTATTTCTTAATGCAATTGGCCCTTTCAACCCATATTGGTGCAGGTTTTTCATATCTTGTGCTGCTAGTAGTTTTGAAGTGCGTCTGATGCTTATGCTTGGAGTTCTGAGCATTTAGAACATGGAATTTTGATACAGAGGATGCAGAATGGTTATATCAGGATACAGAATGGTTTTAATCTCTAACAATTTTCTTGGTTCATCCCTTATTTGTTTTGTATTGTTTCTCTTCATAATTTTGTGGATGATTTCTCTGGAAAGAAACGCAACTAAGATGCACAAAACATACAAGGGAAGCAAGTTTGGCCAGAAGACTACTTAGACACCCAAATTGGTATCTTCTGTAAAATTTTAAGCATCATATACCATCAGGACTGGAGGAGGAAAACATTTTGATGTATATTTTTGAAGACCTAGGACATAAATGAAAGTAGTGAGACAGAATATCAAGTATATCTAAGAACATTGCTTTGAGAAAACAAACAAGTCACATGTCTGTCTCCTGTAGCACGCTTTGTATCTATGTATTGATGCGTCATTTAAGGTAGGATCAGGAAAAGTCTCACCCAATTTTAACCATGGTAGGTGTTGAGTGTTTCCTCGATTTTTCTTCATTCTTGAGATAAATGTTTGTAAGCATCATCTGGTGTAAGTTATGCTTTGAAGGGTTTCCTTTTATGCTATAACTTTGTAGGTTCATTGGTTTATAGATTTTTTGACTTCCAGTGTCGATCTGCATTAGTATTTTGTATTTAACAGTTGAAAGCTAATGCGAGTAAAATTTTCTTGTGAAGTTGGGAACTGGATTGAGCATCATCATCTCAAAAAGAAATCCATCATTGGTGACCACATTTGCTTTCCTTTCATGCGGATATGTACTCAGCTCTTACCAAGAGGTCTGGCCCTGCATGAATTGAGTCATTCTTTTTACTTGTAAAACAATAACTGTGGCTCATTTTAATAGCCCATTTTGCTTTTGATCAGGTTAAGTCTGTTGTATTGCATACTTTGAACAGGGCAAGATTCACAGTGGCAGTGGAGTCCTTCCTTAAATCAGGTTAGGATGAATGCACAAAAAAAAAGTATATGTTTGTTTTTTTTCTTTTATCAGGTGTTATGGATATGTATTGGGTTCCCATTGTGGTAGTCCATGCGCTTTACACAAGCAAGAACACATTTTCTAAAATCATCTGGGCTGGCTTATTTATGCTTTTGTTCATTATTGCAGGACATGTACCCTCGCTGCAGGAAGGGAATGTGAAGGAAAAGATTTTCAGTGTCCCATGGTCAAAAGACAGGCCTATTGTTTTGGGTATGTATATAAGCTATATCTGGCTGATTCCTTATTTGTCTACAGCTTCTGAATGCTAAGTTCAAGCTGAAATATGTTTGGATTGTTTCTATAGGACCAAGGTTTAAAGATGCATTCCAGGAGCCTGGTTCGTATGTTGCCATTGAGCCTCTCTTTGAGGTATAGCATTATTTTGTGCAAGAAAATGATAGTTAACCACTGTTTCCCCTTCTTTTGCACTGAAAATAGCTTTCTTATCCTGTTGACAGAAAGAGAGATACATTGTCACATATAATCCTTCGAAGGGTAATGTATATGCATTGCTGAAGGATCAGGCAAAGTCTGATGACATTCTAAAGGCTGCTTTCCATGTGAGATTTTTGACTTGTATTCAGTGACCATGAAATCACTTCATTTTGGCTAGTTTTGGAACTAATGTTATTTGGTATTATAGGCTCATGTACTTCTGCATTTCCTCCGTTCAACTGGGAATGAGTCTTCATTGAGGAATCTTACAGGTTCCAGCAGTTCAGATTCTATACACCATCCTCTTCTCACAACTATTGATATTGAGGGTCATATTGCTGAGTCATGCAAGGTGGTCTCAAGTCTGTATGGGCCTTTCAAGAAGAAAGCTGCAGATCAGGTGAGCAAACTACAAACTCTCTCTCTTTCTCTTTCTCTCTCTGACTCCCCCTGTTTCTTTGATGCAAGCACTCGTATTTTACCTGCTCAGTTTGAGATCATGGGTAGAATCCTAGGTGGCCAACAGAAATATAGTAACTTAGGAAAAAAGACTTTACATAAACATAAGCTAACTGAAGATATGATTTTTTATAGAACGGAATGGAGAGACAAGATTCGTGTTTCTGACCCACTTTGGTGAGAACTGGCTTATGTTGATGATGATGACCTAGAAATTAGGAAATTACAAAATTTCCTTCACGTAGCTCTTGAAAACCTTGTGTTTTGCTATATTTCTGGTTTTCTGTTATTTTATTTATAACTATTTGAAAGAGTACAAGCTATACAATACCCAAGCGTAGAGGCTATGTTTGGAACCGAGGATTTGGGATGTAAACAAAAATAGCATTAAAAAAAGGAAGGAAAAAAAATTTATATTTCCTTTGAATTGTTTGGATAGCATGAGATTAGAGAAGAAAGGTAGATTAGTGATAATGTTTTGATATGATCTCATATATTCTGGCAAGGCTGGTTGATGTCAACTGAAACATAGTTGAGATTGTGGGTTAAGAGTTTTAACAGAACTTGTATTGTCTCTCTCTTATTTTCTTTAAAAATCTATCTTTGGTTTTCATCACCAAGGAGAATTTTTTTTTTCAAAAGCAAATTTTCTTCCTATTTTCCTATCCTTGGTTCTAGCCAAGCAAGAGAAAGTGCTTTTCCTGGTATTTTCCTCTCTTTTCTCCCAAAATCCAAGGCCCCAGATCCAGCCTTCAAGCATTATGGATTTTAAGAGGGGGGGTTGGGCGTGGCGGCAGCTTAGTTGTGGTGGGTGCTAGGGATCTAACTACACGGAGATTGCAACCAAATATAAAATTGATATCAAATTGGATGGATGATTGGAAGTGCCCAATGGTATAGAGACCCATTTTTGTCAAAAGATTTTACTGACCATTCAAAAGTAGTTTTAATATCGAAAATTATAATGATAGCCTGAATCATCATGAACAAATTGCTTCTTGCAGGGATGGGTGATGTTGGAATCACTTCTCAACCCTGGCCGAGCTCGGCTGTGCCAACCGTAGCTCAAAGCTTTTGGGTTCACTGAATGAAGAAGTTGCTTCCGACCCTTGAACAGGTTTACAACTAGAAGCAAGCCACGCATGACATGGAGGATCATGTTATTGACTGTGAGACCATATCCACCATGAACTCTCTCATTTGGGTTGCCCAATTTCTTCTAATCCGGTCCTAGCACACAATACCTTCAGTTTGTTCTTGTGCATGATCCGTTCATTAGGTTTAAACTTTATTCAAGAAGATTACGTCACGCATATATTCTATTGATCTACAGAGAAATTCTTTGGTTCCATTAACCGCAGAGTATATAATGTTAAAGCTTGAGGAATTTTTGCGTATGAAATAGTGTTTAGAGTTTGCAATTTTTTTTCCAACTTTATGTAAGGGAAGAGGGCTGACATTGCTTATGTCCATTTACATTTTGTATTCAGAGTTAGGAGCATTCTTTCAAGTATTAGATGGATGGGGGCTGTGAGGTACCTTGCCTTTGCTTTTTCAGTACTAGAGGAAATAACGCGCATTGAAAGTGGAAAACAAGAATGTTAATTTACCCCTTTATTTTTTTTTGAAGCAAATCATTATATAGTAATTATCTTTTTACATAATAAAATTCTATTAAATACATTTTTTTTATCTAGGGTAAACTGGGGCAGATGCAACTTTTGTAAAGAATGGGGAAAAGGAATCATCGTAAAAACCATCTCTCATGACTGGAGTCGATCTCATATTCTCCGCTAATCAAATATCTTCCATCCTCTTGCTCGATCTACGAGCTCCTTAGGGCCCGCAAGAGGTTGCCCCTTTTTTAAGCAATTGTATCTAGGAGGACGGTTACCCTCGAAGTAACCATTACTAACTTGCTCTTCACCATTGCTAAGAAGAAGAAGGTTCATAACAGTGGTATAAGAGATGGCGATCCTATCATGCCGGAAGGAACACGTCATTCTAAGCTCGAAGATATTGTGGGCCAATTGAAGGGAACATCTGAGGCCCATGGCAAGGTACTCCATGAGATGATGAATAGGTTTGTTACCTTAGATACGAAATTAGACAACTTGTCTAAGAAGGACAACAATGAGAAATCTGAAAGTTCAACAAATAGATCAATCAATAGATCCCTTGATATTCTACATTCAGAGAATGATAAGGTCCTGCAAACAAGAATGATGTGGTTAGAGTTTCCAAGGTTTGATGGGGTTGACCTTTTGGTTGGCTCTATCGAGCAGAGCAATTCTTTCCTCCATGAACAAACGCCTGTAACTCAACGTTTGCTACTAGATTTGTTTCACTTGGAGGGAAAGGCTCTCTAGTGGTTTCAGTGGATGGAAAGATCAGGTGCTGATATCACTTGGGATGACTTTGCAAAAGCCTTACTCACACGTTTCGGTCCCTTACAATATGAAGATCCTACGGCACTTTTGTCAAAGTTGAAACAAACAGCTTCTGCTGAAAATTATCAGACGTAATTTGAAGAGTTGGCCAACCGAACAAAAGGACTCAATGAATCATTCATGGTTAGCTGTTTTGTTGTAGGACTGATAGAGGAGATTCGGTTGAGTATTCAAATGCTTCCACCCACTACCCTCTCAGATGGTATTGGTCTTGCATGCTTGCAAGAAGAAAAGATCATGGCTCGGTGACGTCAGTCTCAAGTTAGGCTGCCATCTATAGTGAACATGAACTCCAGCAAGGTGTCCTTTTCCAGAGTCAAGAAACTAAAAGAAAGTAGAGACAAAGGTTTGTGCTATAATTGCGATGAAAAGTTCGCACCCGATCATCATTGTAAAGCCCAAAAATTATTCCTTGTCGATGGAGAATGGCAAGACGAGAATGTTGAGATTGAGGAAGAGG
Source organism: Buxus sempervirens (assembly GCA_947561395.2). NCBI lineage: Eukaryota > Viridiplantae > Streptophyta > Magnoliopsida > Buxales > Buxaceae > Buxus > Buxus sempervirens. Next base: position 1,787,168 of record OX387190.1, on the reverse strand, counting down.
ACGTTGTAGAAGGTGAAGAGGCGACTTTGGAGGATTCACGATTACAACCAGAGATCTCACTTCACGCAATTGCTGGATCTCAATCACCTCAAACTATGAGGGTGAGGGGCAGGATGGGAAAACTTCAAATACTAGTGTTAGTGGATTTGGGAAGCATGCATAACCTTTTAGAACCCGAGATGGCTTTCAAGGTGTGCCTTGCTACTATCAAGAGAGGAAATTTTGAGGTAGCTGTAGCCAACAGAGATCGTGTTCCATGTTTGGGATACACTACAAAAAAACAAGGCTCTAGCGGCGGGGATTAGTGGACCTTTAGTAGCGGTCTTTTAATGACTGCCACTAAAAGTCATCCAACTTATCCCTCCCCGATCTGTCTCTTTGGTGGTTTCGCTGAACTGAACTCTCGCCTTAATCTCTCTCTTCTAATCATCTATCTCTTTCCCCTAAACTCTCACCCTAATCTCTCTCTTGCGATCATCCATCCAATTAATTTCTTATCTATCTCTCGCCCTAACCTCTGTCTTCCGATTTGTTCTCAATCTCGCGAAACCCATCCGCTCTCCATCTCTCTCGCCCTAATCTCTCTCTTCCGACTTGTTCTCAGTCTTGCGAAAGCCATCTTCTCTCCATCGCTTTCCTTCGATAAACCATTGTTACATGCACATTTAAGCGGTGAAGTTCTTCAAATTTTGGCTTTCAAATTACAAGAGTCTCGACTCTGCAACTTGCAAGGGGAGGGAACCTGAAAGAGAAGTTACAGTCTTCGATCAGGTTTTTTTTTTCTTTTTAGTATTCTTCCTCTTCCTATTTGTTTTGAAATATTAGGTTTATTTTATTTTTCAGGCTATTTTTGTGATTTGTGTTTTGAATATTCTTAAAATCCACATTTATTCTCAAATCAGTCTAGTGCTCTGTTGTCGTGGAGCTTTTGATTTTGATAATTTCCTCACGTTTCTCGTTCTGATTCCTAAAGATTTTGTTTCCAGCAATTTCTTCTTCTTTTTCACAATTATTGATTTCTGGTAGCATTATGGAAATTAATTTTGGATCACCAATGGTGAAATATATTTAATTTATTTTTCCGGCTATTTCTGGTGTTTATTTCGTACTTTCCCAGCTTGTAAATAGTTTGAAATTATTGGTGTATCATATTAAAAGTTTGATCGTGATTAATTCATATGTTATAGGAACTTTTAGAACTCAAGAAATCTCTCAAATGCTGAAGTTGAGCAGCTAAGATAGTAAGTTACTCTCAAGACCTATTGTCCAGTTCTATTTTTCCAATTATACTGTGCTAAATTGTTTGATGGAGTGATATTAGGAATTTCAAGAATTGACCATGCTTCAACAGCAACAAAAGGATGTTACTGCTAGTCTGAGGAGCTTGGGGGTATGTATCTTGAGACTCTTTCTTCCTATTCCTATTCTATTTTCCTTTCCTTCCATTGAATAAATTTTCTAAGAATTTGTTTGTTTTTGTTGACCTCTGGTCAGATCATGGAATTTGTGATGTTACCTGCTATTATTTCATTTATTACCATTTAATTTGATGTCCATGATAAAATTGTAAAGCCCTGTTCACCACATTTACTAGTTCTTCTCTGTCATTTCCATTGGTGTTGTAACAGAATTTTATGCTTTTTTGTTCATTATAGATTCAATGGATGAAAGAAAATTTAGAGTTTCTAATATAAATGGATGATTACTGTGATCATTTCGGTACAATGCGGATACAAGGAAATCGTGGGTACTCATGTAAACTAAAATTCAAAGAGCAGTCTATCATTGAACGAAATCCTTATCAGGTAATTGATCAAATACATATAAATTTCTTCTAGACAGAATTTGGTAATTAGACCTCTTACCTTCATTTCCGGAGATACAAGGATTCTTTGTTGCTATATCTTGGTATTATAGTCATGGTTTGCTTGACAGCTCTATGGTTACAGATTTATTTTATGTTATTAACTATTATTTTGCGGCATGAGAATATGTCTTTGTTATCATGAACTTGTTTGAGTTACTGGTTGTTGCCACTTTTGCTATTCTGATTAAATGTATTTTTTTTATTTCTCATTTCTTTCCATTTGTTCCCCTTATTATTCTACTACTTCTGGCGAAATCCAGGTTATGCTACAAGAAACTATGTTTATTCTTCCCTAATTGTCCTTACAAGGCAAGCAACCATGGATCTTTAAATTCTGATGGGAAAAGTTACTTCCTTGCAATCCTAGGGAGTTGTTATTGAAGTTCCTAATGGATTTCCTCTCAGATTTGGAAGGGTGGACTCTTCTGGAAAGAAACCATGCGAATTCTTTATCAGATGCTATTGAAGCTTTGAAGGCTAGCATTCCCTGGCTTCTAATGGTTGGAGGAGCTATGGTATGTGCATTGCAATAGCATCCTCTTTTATTTCTCCTTATCTGCTTCCTCTGGATAAGACTCTCTTTCCAATGGAGTTTACCCTCCTGTATTTGTCTTAGTATATGCTGAAGATGATTCTTATGCTTGTTAATGTTTCCTCACGGCTTGTAGTTAGTTTTTTGAAAGCAATTTTAGAACTTATTGTGTTTCTAGCTGTACTCAATGCATCATCAACTGCATTGATTTCCATTTACCATTTTGATGATTGTAAATCATGAATTTATCATGGCTTTATGAAAATTCAACCCATGATAACAGCGACCTGATTTTATTGAATGCATGACTTGGCACCTATTATTTTGGGGTAAAGAATTGTCAAATCGTCTAATATGGGGTTTGCTGTTACAGTTGCTTTCTTTTGGATTGAGAAATACCGGAAACCCAATATGGGCCTTGGGCCCTTCCAATCCAACTTGATTCATTGTGAGCCTTCCAACGGGGCCCACCCAGCCCGATTAACTCACTTGGATCTAAATAAGACAATTAAACTAATCAAGTGGGCCACACCATTAGAGGCCCACCAAAAGCCCAAATTGAATCATGCTAGTTCAGAATAGGATTGGTCTGGCCGTGACCACAGGCTTGGGCCTATCGGGCCCACTTAGCCCATTTAACCCAATAAAGGAAGGGGATCCAAAGCCTTGACCCAGGAAGCCTTGGGCCTTGGGCCCCAAGCCTATGAAATGGGCTCGAAGCCCATGCCTAGCCCCATTGGAGAATAATTTAATCAAGATAATCAAAACATAAGGCAACCATTGTGTGGCCCACAAACCATCTTGGCCCATCAGAATAAAACTCAAAATTAATCCTCAATCTAAACCCTAAATAAAAGCAAACAAAATTGGCCAAAACCCAAAGGGCTTTTAGGATTAAACTTAAGCCCAACAAAGGGACATGTAGGCGATGCTTGGCCCACCAAGGGATCCGTGGGCCTTCCAACGGGGCCCACCCAATCAAACCCAGACCACTTAATAAAACAAGATAAAACCAAACAAAGGGGACCTACACCACTTTGGTGGTCCCCACCAGACTTAACAAAATGTGCATGCTTTGACTTAGGAATTGGGTAAGTAGATAACCAAAGTTGACTCAAATTAGGGAAACCCATGGGACCCGTCACCCGACGGGGCGGACTGGGGTGTCTACGGACTTCCCTGGACCGTAAGTGAGAACTTAGCTAGAATCTCAAGCCGCAAACCAGCCTAATAGACAAACTTAGGCACCCAGGTGTTTGACTGCACCCCATCAGACAGTGGCGACTCCAATATTCCTGATTTTCCCGAATGGAGGCACACACTCCCGTGCACCCCGAGGTGCAGCGTTCTCCCAACGCGTGCACACTCGAGTTCTTACAAATTTTTGGCTATTTTCCACCACCAAACCCATACAAACCATATCCAACCTTTCCAATACCAAATGGGATGATCATAAAACCTCCCAACATGCCCAAATACACCTTCCAATACAGGAATACACCCAAAATACATATAAACATAAATCCAACCACATGAAACCCCATTCAACCCACCAAACTCAAACCAAAAACTGAAAAGCGACCAATATATGGTGGAAATCCATGGCAAATCAATAGAAAAATAAACAAGATAGTTATACAACCAAACCCTACAGATTTAAGAGGCAAAACCCCGCATGCAAGTGATTTTCCAGTTTATCTAAACCTTATGAGAGAGAAATATGAAATCCATGACAAATCAATAGAAAACTAAACAACATAGTATATAAACCAAACCCTACGAATTTTAGAGGCAAAACCCAATATGCAAGTGATTTTCCATTTTAACCAAACCCTAGGAGAGAGAAATACAAAAATCTAGTAAATTCATTTTGGTTTGAAGGGTTTGCTACTTGTTTAATGGAGAAGCTTACTTCTCTTCAATATCTCACCTTCTTCTCTTTCTTTTCCTTCTCCTCCTTCTCCAAGCTCTCAAGCAAGCTCACACTTTCCTTCTCTTGTTCTATACGTCCAAGACAAGGAAAAAGGTTCTCAAAACACTTAAAATATTAGCTAGGGCATCCTTTTATATGCTTAACTTTTGGTCTTTCAAATCTGTCCCTAAACAAAGCTTTTATTCAACTAAAACCCTAGGGTGTACCTTAGTGTTATTTGAAGGGGTACCTTGGTATTTCAAGGGGTTTTCTTTAGCTATTTCAAGGGGTATACTTTAGGTATACTTTGGGGGGGGGGGGGGGGGTACCTTAGTTATATTGAAGAGGGGTACCTTAGTTATAGAAGGATGTACCTTAGTTATACAAGGGGATACCTTTAGGTAATACAAGGAGGGTATACCCTAGGTAATATAAGCGGTGTACCTTAGGTATATTGAGGTGTAATTTAGTTATACAAAGGGGGGTACCTTAGTTATATAAGGGGGTACTTTAGTTATACAAAAGGCGGTATCTTAGTTATATACGGGGGTACTTTAATTATACAAAAAGGAGGGTACCTTAGTTATATAAGGGGGGTGTACCTTAAGTAAAACAGGGAGTACTTTAAGCAATACAAGTGGGGTACCTTAGGTATACAAGTGGGGGTACCTTAGGCAATACAAGTGCATGGGGTACCTTGGGCAATACAAGTGGGTACCTTGGGTAATACAAGTGGAGTACCTTGGGCAATACAAGTGGGGTACCTTGGGTAATACAAGTGGGTACCTTAGGTATACAAATAGGTACCTTAGGCAATACAAGTGGGGTACCTTAGGCAATACAAGTGGGGTACTTTAGGTATACAAGGGTGGTACCTTGGGTAATACTTGGGGGTACTTTGGGTAATGCATGGGTGTACCCTAGGTATATTTGGGTGTTCTTAGGAGTTACTTTAGGTACTCTTAGGAGATACTTTAGGTACATTTGAGAGGTACCTTGGGTATTCTTAGGAGGTACTTTTGCTATACATAGGAGGGTATACATTAGGTTTATTTGGGAGTGTGCTTTAGGTGTGCTTGGCCCAAATTGGTGTTAATGAAGGTTCAAGAATGATCTAGAAGTGTAGCAAATTTGAGTTTGGCCTTAAAACAAGAAATTTGTAAATTTTATACTGGACACGCAAACGTTAAAGTTGGATGTTCGGGCTTTAACCCTTTATCAAATGGTTTCTACAGGATTTGGCTCAATGCGCGATTCAAGGTTCACACTTCAAGGAAAATTTTCACACTTAACTCTAATTTTTCAGAATTTGATTTCTAATTCACTAGAACTACTTTGAAGGTATCTTAACTAATTGAAATTGAGACATAATATTAACTAAACTTACCTTAATAACTCTCAATAAAGTTCAATTTGATTTTGTAACGCCTCGGATCCAGGTTTATTTAAGAACATAAACTCGACCAAAGAACGTTAGGATAATGGTCCAAAATAACTAATCCAGACTTAAAACAATTTCATTTAATATAATTAGAGTGTAGAAATAACAGATAATTTTTCTTTTTCTTTCAAGGAGCATGGGATACAAAAGGAAACCTCCAACACTAATTCCTCAACTAAGTCTGAAAAGGGTTGAATAGAATAAAATGAACATCACCTATGTCATCTAAATAAAAGTAATCTAAAACAAATCTTACAATACTAAGTCAACTCTATTAATGTAAATCCATAAACCTATACAGGAATAAAGAAATCTTTATCCTGGTACTCAGTATAATCCCCAGAAGTGTCTATCCCTGCAACATCCTCACCAGGAATATCTAAAAACAAAACCGATAAAACGATAATGTGAGAAACATCTCAGTACTGTAACGCCCCAGATCCGTGTTGTTCATTAAAGATATAACACGTCTCACAGAGGGTTAGGTAAGGATCTCAACAACAGTGATCGCTGGATAATCACACAATTTATACCATATCAGAGTGCACAATTAAAATTCTCATCCAAGAAATCTATAGAATCTTCAAATAACAACATTGGTTCCAATTTACTACCTTATTACATTTCCCACAAATTCAAATGAAACAGAGTTTAAAACTAAAATAACCTACTAGTTTAAGGATTGTAGTAATAATCCTCCTCCCTATAGGTGTCAGTCGGATCTACCCCAGTAGGCGCCTCACCACGAAGATCTGAAAAACAAAACAACAACGAGGGATGAGATACGAATATCTCAGCGAGTGACACATGCATGCAGAAATAGTTAACACAGTTATAAGACATGCTTCGAAAAATAACCAACAATTTAAACAACAGATTTCCGATAACAACACAAAAGGTCAATGTCATGCATATTGTTACATTGATTAATTTACATGCCAAGTAGACACTCCACACCTCCATGTATACATTTCCGGCCTACTCAGGGTATCAGACACTCTGAAATGACGGCCTACTCAGGGTATCGTCATTCAATGCCGGCCTACTCCGGGTATTGGCACTGACAACCAGGCCTACTCAGGGTATCTGGCTGCTCTACACTGGTCGTGGCAACACACAAGGCCATGCAATTACACCAATAAACACATACCATCACATTACTAAGCTTAACAAGGATCCAAGGGAAGCTAAACCCAAAACCGATAAATAACCAAATAAACTCCGCATTCAGTAAACCCGCATTTACTTCAAACTGGTGTATCCCAATACACTCATCACAAGTTGTTCCAACCAGAACATCAACTCACACAATTCGAAGGTTCCCAACCTCACACAACATTTTCATGAAATAAACTCCTCTTACTCACGCCAAGAAAAATAATCTTTACAATACATTTCAGAGCTTGCCAACAAGTAAAACCAGGCTTTAATAATTTCTCAACCAAGTACAGTGTTTATCCAAAGAGAAAACTAAAATAGGAACTCTTAGTGTTAGGTACCAAAACATCACCTACAAATAGCCCAAAAGTTTCCTTGGAAGCTTCTAAGAATTTCCAGAATTTACACTTAATATTCTCATAGTGATTGAATAGGTAATATTGTTTCTAAAGTCCTAAACAAGTGATTGGTTAAGTGCTTGAACCCTCATATCATCAAAACCCAGCTTGGTTTAGCCAAACATGCAATTCGGCAAAATATCGGACCATGCGCTGACCACCTGCGCTAGGCGCGAGGTCGGCGGATAGGTCGATGGTCAAAATTTGGGTATGCGCCTACTTAAAGTCGAGTGAGCGTGAGCTAGGCGCGAAGTGGGCGTGAGGTTCGCGCGAAATGCGTGTATGTATTTTGAGTGCCCTCGAGCTGAGCATGAATTGGGCGCGAGCTCGATGGATAGGGCAATTAGTCCTTGCGCCCACTACCTGAAGTCGGCGCCAGTGAGCACCAACTGGGCGGATAGAAAACTGTTTTTTTCGAGTCTCTGTTATTTCCATATCTACAACTCTGGCTGAACTTTTTCGGTCTGTAACAATTTCTTTAGACTCCTAATATCCCCATAACACATTCAAACTAGTTTTGGAATTAATCTAACTATTTTTATATTTATCTCTAACAAACCCAGAAAAACTCATGCTCGGACTGTTCTTTTTCCAGAAACATATGCATCAAGATTTAAACCCACGATAAATACGAAAACCCAGGTTTTAAAACAGTGCCACTCACCTTATACACTTCCAAGTCTTTGCAACAGCACCCTTCGTGAAGCAAAAACCAACCGAGATCCACAACACACAGTCGATCGCCGCCCAGTCGATCAGCAGCCAAACTCCTTCGTTTCGCGAGAGTCTTTCCTTGATAACCTTACCACGGAACAACTGGATCGGCAGGAACTTCCCCAGTTCTTCTCTCCCAAAGAAACCTAAGATGAATCACCGCAGCCGCAATCGCCAATCCTCTCAGTACGAGTATACGGGTATTAAGAAAAACCCAAACCTAATTTTCCTAAAGTATATATACCTTCCATAATTAATTTGCCTCTCGACGAACTTTGAAAACCTTTGATCTGGTGTGTGCTCGCCCATCGAAACTCCTACATCCACACACATTATTAGTTTTATTTATTATTATTATTATTATTTTTTTCTCCATAAAAATCATGTAAAAATTTATCGGGGTTTTACAGTAAGTAGTCATGCAAATAGTTGACAACAATAAAAGATATGCAGCGTTTAATCCGATTAATCAAGATAAGCTCAAACACTGTGAAATATAAACACAACCATAGTAAAGTATCCAACTAGCTTCCCACCAAGTACACGGATTGAGGAAGTAAACAATAATAACCATCTTCCCACTGAGTACACGGATCGAGGAAGTAAACAATAATAACCATCTTCCCACCGCGTACACGGATCGATGAAGTATCTCACCGAGTACACGGACTGAGGATAACAAAAAGTAACCATCTTCCCACCGAGTACACGGATCGAGCAAGTATCCCGCCGAGTACACGGATCGAGGATAACCAAAAGTAACCATCTTCCTACTGAGTACACGGATCGAGGAAGTGTCCCACCAAGTACACGGACCAAGGATAACCAAAAGTAACCATCCTCCCACCAAGTACACGGATTGAGGAAGTATCCTGCCGAGTACACGGACCGAGGATAAACAAATAACCAAATCCGCCCATGCGGAAACAATAAATCAGGCACCAGCCTTGTCACACCAGTGACCAAAAATAACCACACAAGTGGAGTCAAATATATGCCTCAAGATCACGGTTTCAATGGGTAAAATAATCCAGGTATATGTAAAATCATTCGGAACTCAAAACATGTCCAGATAGACCAAATACAGGTGTAGGAACTCTTAGAATCAAGTTTGGTTAAGAACAGAATCGTTTAGAACAATGGTATTAAGTAGAAGTGCCTTTTTGGTAAAATCTACCCAAAATATTTATAAAAATGAATTTTAAACATCCACCAGTGCAAATAATCTCTAAATACTCTAAACTTGATGGTACATAGATTAAAATGGATAAAAACAATTCCGTAGAGAAAAACTAGGCTGAAATGCCAAAATTTCAAAATCTGACAGTCAAGTCGCTCGAGCGGCAAAGGGGCGCTCGAACGGCCTTAGACTTTGGTTGTTTCAGGGTTGGTCGCTTGATAGGTCGCTCGAGCGACTGTTCAGATGACAATTTAACTTGGAAAAATAGCTCTCGGGTTCCATAAACAAAGGGCACTCGAGCGACTGCTCGGGCGGCCCGATACGTTAAACATTCGCAACTTTACAAAATTCAATAGAAATTCCAAAACTCAATATCCCGTGCATAAAATCCATTCTAAAACACTTTATAACCATGCTAGAACATTTCTAACAAATAAAACATCATAAATAACAAAAACAACTCATCAAATCTCCGCATAAACATAAATATCGATTAAGAACGAATTTCTTTTGTGCAAGAGTTAAAGGGACTACTTCCTTGGTTTTGGAAACTAAAACCTTCTCTAAAAGCTCTAAGATATCACCCCAAATACACTCCAACAGATCTCAGAAGGCCTTGATCTCATCTGGGTAGGTTAAGAAAATCATTTTTTAGAGATCTAACAAGAAGTTTAACTTCTCAAAACAGAGCTTCTCTTTAGTTTGATCTTACCTAGGTTTCTATGCACGAAAATCATCTCTTTTCCTTCTCTATGGCGGCTCCAACAAATCTTGAATACTAGGGTTATGTTTGATCTCCAGGAAAAAGAGAGAGAAGTGTAGAAGGAATAGAAGTGGTCATGCAGCTACTTCTATTTTGTGTTTTCTTCTTAACGTGGATTACTCCATGAATAACTAGGTTTAGTTAATTATTTAAGGTATTTTACCATAATACCCCCTTCACTAAGCCAAACCAATTAAACCATGAAGCCTCAAACCAAATAAACCTTTGGGTCAACCCACTCCCTTTGGGTTCGACCATCTCCCTTATTATTTTATTTTTAATTAGCTCTACACTATAATAATCTAAATAATAATATCTAAAAGTTCTCCCTAATTTAATTTAAAAATCTCACCTTAGATTAACTTTCCAAGTCCCCCTCCGGTTCACTTTGGTCTTCTCCAGGTTGAACAAAGTCCTCAACCACTGCATATTATTAATAACTCCGTTAGCTTATTTACTACGTATAATTAATTTATTACTAAAATCCGGGATTTTACATTCTCCCCTCCTAATAAAAAATTTTCATCTTTGAAATTTGCTTGGCGATTCCTTGAACAAAAATTGGTACTTCCCTTTCATTTAAGATTTTAACTCCCATCTGGCTTTTCTACAGTATGATTTGACCATAACACTCTAACAAGTTGAATCTCTTTCGTACTAAAGACTTACTCACATCTATCAAGTATCTATAATGGGTGCTAGTAGATTTCAAAATTTTCCTCATTTAGAACCTAGGTGTTCACACTTTTTAATTCTGTTATTTAGTACATCCAAAAGGTTTCTTGGATCTGAGTTGAGGTTTAAGAATAGGTTATGCTGTTCAAAATCAGATCTAGGCAAGTTGAGTCCTCTATTTCCTCAAGACATCTCCATATGATTCACATTTACATTCATCGTTCCAATTTTCTATAAATTAATTCAAATTTAATTCTGCCACTTCCTACATCTCAATTTAACCTATTTACAGGTGTTACAAATTTAAAATTTTCAGAAAAATCATTAAAAATTGATTTGGGCTCAAATCTCAAAGTTCTGGAAATTCTGATAGTGGTCACTCGAGCGATGACTCGAGCGCTCAGCCAGTTCTTCTGTTTCCTGGGTTTTTCCTAATTTCTGAGACTTTACATATCTCCAAGGTTTTAAATTGTATCTACCCACTTCAATTTCGATCTAAATCACTTATATAACCAAACCTAGTCCACTTCCATTGATCTAAGGTTTCTAAAAGAGTATACAACCAAGATCAATTCTATATTTTCCCAACATTCCAAACCCCCAAATTAAAATCAAACAAACCACTATTCAGCAACTTAACATAGGATCACCTAGATATTATATAGCCAAATGAATTTCTTAAATCTATGAGTCCGGATTACTATAAAGTTCATAAATAGTAACGCAATAATAAAAGAGAAAACTAGAGAAAAACACCTCGAGGAATTTTTGGATCTAATTACTCTCTTCCTGCCACAAAAGCATTCAATCTTCTTGGATTAGGTAGTACTGTCTGCTGTCCTCCTTTATTTACATTCATTTCATTATTCATTTCTTTCCCTTGTGGTCATTTCAATAAAGTTCAATTTGATTTCCCCCAAAATCCTCAAGTACAATCCACATCTACCTCATCTTCATAACACAAGTATTTAATTAGTCTAATAATCTCACTTTAGATAATTAAGCTTAATAATTAAGATATAATCCTAGTCGGGGTTTTACATAAGTCTAGTTCCTTTATACATTTCCTCCATGATGTAGAGGCCTTCTATGAGGGATGAGCTGCAGCAATTCCATTTCCACCATGAGGGTGAGGTCTCTTTTGTTCCACCATGAGGGTGATGATACGGCCGGATATGTTGCAGTTTGTTCTCAGACTGGATTGTTGGACTAGGTCTTGACCTTTCAAAGTGGTCATATTTCACGAGTCCTATGAAATCACATACACTTGTATTTGTTTTGAATTCTCAAGAGGAGATTACTTGCTGATTTTATTTTGAAAATAAATGTTATATGCTTATTGTTTTGGTTTGTGATTTTCCGAGTTTACTGTTAAATTATTATACCTCATAAATTGTATTTTCTGTTAGCAACATGGGACTATTTTATTCATGCATGTTTCTACTTACTGGGATTTTATATCTCACCCCGTGTTTTAATGTTTTGTTTTCAAATCCTATTGGTGAGGACGATACTGACAGGGTAGAGCCACAGGGTTTTGATCATCAGGACGATTATTTTGATCTTGTGTAGGAGTTTTATTTTGAGTAGATGGATTGTAGTAGGATTTTATTCTTTTATTATTGGCAAGATATTATTTGATTGAGGTCTGTTAGTGAGTTGAGAGTTAGTTGACATTTTCTTGTTATCCAGACTTATCATTATTATTTGATTTTGGATTAGTTGATCATGTTTTCGCATTTATTTGGAGAATATTAATGGAATTTGAATTTGATAGCGTACTCCGTCGTTTATTTAATTATTATTGATTAATTTTGTCTGGATATTAGTCGCTTTGGGCCCAGAGAGCTAACACTTCGGGTTTGGATTATTCATGAGGAATATATCCGAATTTGGGGCGCTACACAATGTGCTGACAAAATTTTGATGAGATGACACATTAAGCCATTAGTGAAACGATGACGAAAGCAGCAAAGCAAACCTTGGTACTATAGACAATATTAGGGGCTAATATGTTAAAAAATATATATATAAAAAATGATTTTCGAATTTTAAAATTTTAAATTATACATAAATATAAAATTGTAAAAAAATAGTTGTATATGAAAAATAAATAAATAAATAAATATATATATATATAATTTTAATTGAAAAAGCTGTAAAAAATTATTATAATGACATAGAAACATACATAACAAAACCCAAAAAAACAGTAATTGTTACCAAACGGGTTTTTTTGTCACCTGTTTTCAAAAACCCAAGAAACAGTTATTGTTACCAAACGAGTTTCTTCTCATCTGTTTTCAAAAACTCAAAAAACGGTTGAAAGCATTTTTAGTTCTTAAACTGTTTTTAAGAAAACAGTACCAAACAACCTCTAAGTCTTCATGAAAAAATAGACTTATATGGTTCCAAACGGATCCACCCACTTCCAAAATACATATATGCTGTACTGCACGTGCACTCCGCTAGTTCCAATTAAGGCAACGGATTGTTGCAAGCTTCGAGTTTAGGGATGGCAATGATTCGGTTTTGGTTCCATTTTGAGGAAAACCGAAACTGAACTAGTTACATATACTACAAACTATACAGAACTGAAAATTATTTGTTTCTTTATTTTTATTTTTTCATTTTAAAACCAAAACTGAACTGAAACCAATTAGTATAAACCCAAAACCGTCTTAGTAGATTCAATTCAATTCCGTTTTATATATCGGTTTTAACCAATTTACTGAACCATCCATGATTAGTGGTTTGGCTTAAACCACTTAAGCACAATGCAAAGCCAGCAATAATAGATTTGTTTCTGGTTTATCGGTTTTAATCAAAACGTATGTTCCCATCCTTATTCTAGTCATTTAAAATATTTTTCGCATAAAAATCCGGAATTGGGCTAGGCTGCCCCCTTACCAACTCAACAACAGTGGGTTGGGACCGTTGGGTTAGTGGCTCAAACCTCGTATAGCCGTTAAAATTGGTAATGGAGACAAATTGTGTTGTGTGTTTGAGATCGGATCCAACCCGGCCTATTTTCAGTTATACAGCTTGGTCGCGCTTGAAATCTCTGGAAACATCCCACCTAACTCTGGAAAATTCGACATCATGACAAATGCTCGAAACTTCTCATTTCTGATTCTGAGTGATAGCCTCATCAGAACATTCAAGAACGAAACTTAACGCCACGTCTCTCTCTATAAATATCCTGTCACTCCTCTTCATCTTCTTCAACAATTACTGCTTGAAAAATCAGGAGAACCTATTTCCACTGTTTTGATCCATCAAATATTTAATCTTTTCTCTTCTACGTACAGAATTAAATCTCTGAGGGAAAGATGAAGATACCCATTGTGATCCTTTTTGCCTTTATGTCTGTGATGCTGGCCCTGTCGCCGGCGTCAGAAGGGTCTCTGACGCCGGACCGCCCTGGAAGTCTACTGTCGGATCTTTGGCCGGAGCGGTTCCCGGATCCCTTCCATGTTCTGGAGCAGATCCCCTTTGCCCTTGACAAGGACGCGGCGGTCTCTCCTGCTCGTGTAGACTGGAAAGAGACTCCCGAGGCGCATATTCTCATGATCGATGTGCCTGGTCTGAAGAAAGAGGAGTTGAAGATAGAGGTGGAAGAGAATAGGGTGCTGAGGGTAAGCGGAGAGAGAAAGAAGGAAGAGGAGAAGAAAGGCGATCACTGGCACCGAGTGGAGCGATTCGGCGGCAAGTTCTGGAGGCAGTTCCGGCTGCCCGAGAATGTGGACCTTGATTCTATTCAGGCGAAGCTTGAGAACGGGGTGTTAACTATCACCTTGGCCAAGCTGTCTCCGGATCGCGTAAAAGGTCCGAGAGCGGTCACCATTGCCGGAGGAGAGGGGGAGCAGGCCAAGCTGACGGATGAGAGCAGCAAGAAGCAGGAACTCTGAGGTTCGGGATGGCACTTTGGGGAAGCTCTTCCTTATTGTCCTCTGCTTATGTGCCATTATTATCTGTTGTAGGTTTTTTTTTCTCCCCTTGTTTCTCTTTCTTGTGTTTTCTTGCAGGTTCTGTAAAATGAATGTGTGTTGTTTTTTAGGAGGCCTAGAGAGGTTGCTTATCAGCCCGCATCCTCTCTTTTCAATCGTTGTTCGAATGGTCATTCGAATGACGATAGCGCAACGCGTGTCTCCCTTTTAAATGAATGCGCCGAACGGCAATTAACGCAATAGCCCCATTAGTTTTCGTTTTTGGCCGTGAGCCGTTACTTTTCATTTTCGGCCGAACCAGTCTCAACCACTAGACCAAAGAGCAAGTCGACCGTGGTTCGCTCACGCATTCCTCTACCTATTCGAACGAAGTCGACGAACGCCCAAATACCTGTTCCGACGAGCGCGAGAGGTAGAGAATTTTCAAAAAATCCTTCAACATATACAAAACCACACTACAAAAAATTAGATTTTTTGCGGGGTTCATAAGAATGCCGCAAAATCTAAAATGAATGTCGCTATAGCTATTTGCGACGAACATTGCGGTGAACTTACTTTTATCGCTAAACACCGTGTCGCAAATAATTTACTGACGTTCTTTGAGCTCGTCGCCAAAGCTAAACATTTGCGACATTCTATGAGTGTCGCTATGTTTGCCACTGTAAATGTAGTACGACACCCATATGAATGCTGCTATTTATTTTTTTTAGCGACACACATATGAACACCGCAATTTGCTTAATTTAGTGACACATTTGTGAATGCCGCGATAAGTGTTATTTAACGACGAACAAATGTACGACATTATAGATTTAAATTCTCTTTTTTTTTTATTTTAAAAAGTTCATTTTGTAGCTTCCTTTGAACCTGTGTAAGAATTAATTAACCAATAAATCCAATAGAATTCCAACGTACTGTAACAAAATAATACATTCAACAAATTAAAATAAAATAATATATTCAACAAATTAATACATTACAATGTACTGCAATAATGTAACTTTGCATCCCCGTTAAGGATCTCCACAACAGGTATGTAAGCTCTTCCAATTAGTGTTGCACCAATTGGATTATCATCTTTGACAGTGAATATAACATTAGAAGCCATGTGGGCACAGTAAATATGATAATCCTCTAGCTGAGTCTAAAGCAATCCGAAGTCTTCTCTTCCAATCCAGATAAATGCCTGATCTCCATACAATTGATAATTGCCAACGAATTTTAGAGTACCATAAGGGTTTGGCCTGCACCAAGTTGAAAGGGAAAAAGGTAAAGGCTCTGTTTCAAATGAAAGTGGAGAACTTACCAGATAAGCTCTCCCTGAGTGTCCTATTAGGAATAAACTCAATCCCACCCTGCATGGATCCTTGCTGTGCTCTTTTGATTGCCACCACTGTTCCACTAGTTTATATATAAAGATTAATGAATGACGAGGAACACTTAATAGAAAAACACAAATGCATTACAGATGAAAAATGAGAGATCAAATAGCACTGAAAGATCCACTAATCACAATGAGATAACCAAAGGCATGGCATAAAAATATGCACTTATAGTTTTAACAGTTTTGACATGTTGCCGTAAGAAGATGGAATTGTACTTCCCTCAAAGTGATTGTTATCAAGTTGCCTGAAAGTAAATAAATAAAAAATAAAAATCATCAAGGACATGTTTAGAGTAGAAACACAAGATTTTACATATGATTTTGGCATGGAGAACAACTAGGGAGATGGATTAAATAGCTAATGCCCTCTCCTAAATCAGCACCATCACTGGGTAGTTTTTTCTTAAAAAATAATGAAAATCACTAATGATAGTAGTAAACAGAACATAGGGTAGAATCATTGGAAAAAATGATTAGTTTAAAAAAACTATGAAATAGAACCAATAGGATACAATATTTATCGAATGAAAAAAGTTAGATACCAATTCAGCTCACAGAAGATAGTACAAAATTCTAACAATCCCCATGAAGGAGCAAGTGACAAAAGAAATTGACATTGACATTACATTGGTCATTGTTTGTCTCTTACAAGTTAATCATGAGTAGTATACCAAGAAAAAAATCTGAATAACTGAATGAATCAATCAAGAATACTGATTACAATCAAAACAATTAAGAACAGCATATTTAATGTAAGGAAATTACAATTATATTCAGTCATTCTATGGGGAAAAATGATCTTGTAATATCCAAGGGATTCAAGGCATGAAATAAAAATGATTTATTTTCTCTCTACATGATTTAAGTTCATGGAAAGATGAGAGCATACAGTATAAGTAAGCTTGGCAGCTCTGAAAACTCTGGTGGAAGATACCCCGATAAGTTGTTATTGTCAAGGAGGCTGCAAAGATTTACTTATGTCAATTACAAATTGGCATGCCAAACAGACTAGTGATCACACTGATGGCAAGAAGGGGACATTTAAATAAGATGTAAGAAAATACTTACAAGTGAACAAGAATAGGTAATCTGGACAGCTCAGGTGGGATCTGCCCACTAATTGAATTATTGTTCATGTGACTTCTTGATGGAAAAAGGAAACAAAAAAAGTTAAACAGATTAGTTGTGGATAACAGATAAATTCAACTGACTAAAATAAAAAAGTTGAACAAGAAACAGCCTCACAAGTGCTTTGTCTTGTTCAAATTCGAAAATGATTTTGGTATTGGTTCTGATATTTGGTTTTGATCAATTTGTATTTTGTCCAAGTTGGGAAGGTAACCAATTTCTTTAGGCAATGAACCTGTTAATTGGTTTCCATTCACTAGCCTGCAAATAGAGGATGACAACAATGAGAAATCAAGTGCATTTTCCCCAAGGAACTGCACATCTGAGTATAAGAAAAATCTTTGATATACATACATAGGTGATACATAAAAAGATAAACGGCATGATTTTCTTTATCCAAAAAGTTGATATACACCTCTTTAGTAGATGCAGGAATTTATTTTTGTACAATGGATGTTAATCAAAGCACTAAGAATATCCAGCATTAGATCCAATCAAAGGTGGTGGACACATCATTGGGATAGGCTCCATCAGAAATCTGGCCTTAATGGAACTTGTGACTGACAAAACAACAACTTTGTTGCTAAAGTATCTGGTCCCACAAAAAAAGCAGCAAAGCAATAACTTTGTTGCTAAAGTATCAATGTCAAGAAAAAAACAACAACTCATTAGTTGAGAATTGGCGCCATTGATTTTAGGAAAGAGTGAAAGAGTCACCAGAAACAACAATCAATGAAAAGAATTCTTAGCAAAATATTACAATAATTAGACTATAGAAACAGAAATTCCTCTGTCAGAAACATAAACATGAAGAAGAAGAAGCCCACAACATTAACTGGTATGCAATTGAAGGGTAAAACAGGAGTGCAAAAGTCCACCTTGAATTGTAAATATGAACTCCCGTCCAGCACTTCCAATGCCTTACCAGCTTGGTAGAAAATGCAGATCCAGATTCACAGAACACCCACTGCATAGAATGCTCCCCATCAACTTTCTTGAAGAGTAGCTCCCAAGTGTTACTCCCAAGTGTAAAAGAGTGACAAATGTAAAGAATCTATCTAAACAGACGGAAATGAAAGATTTGAAGTAAAAAAAGAAAAAAAGCTAAAGATAGCAGCAGAGATTAGGGTTATTAGAAACTCGATCTAATGCAAATAGGTTATTAGAAACTCGATCTAAATTGGAAACAAATGGAAATCAAATGCAAATAGGTTATTAGAAACTCGATCGAAATTTAAAACAGACGGAAATCAAATGCAAATAGGTTATTAGAAACTCGATCTAAATTTAAAATAGATGGAAATCAAATGAAAATAGGTTATTAGAAACACGATCTAAATTTAAAACATACGGAAATCAAATGCAAATAGGTTATTAGAAACTCGATCTAAATTTAAAACAGATGGAAATCAAATGCAAATAGGTTATTAGAAACACGATCTAAATTTAAAACATACAGAAATCAAATGCAAATAGGTTATTAGAAACTCGATCTAAATTTGAAACAAAATGAGTAGAAGTACAAGAGATGAACAGAAAATAGCAGCAGAGATTAGGGTTACTTTGGAATACCGACCAATAATGCCGATGACAGTCCTGGCAGTACCTGCTGCGTTAGCCATTTTCAGAGCTTCAAAGGGAAAGATCACATGCGAAGAACAAGCTAAGAGAGAAGAATAGTGATAAGAATTAGACCACACTACTGGTTCAGTTCTTGCAATTAACCGTGCACTCTGATTGAATTAGTATAGCGGCCAAGGGAAGACTTCCAGTAGGCCCTGAATACACACAAAAAACAAAGAGGGCGAAAGCAGTCATTATTGTTCTAATGGAATGAGTTGCTCCGTAGGTTTTGATCAGAACAGAGAGAGTGCTATCCGCTCGATGTAACAGAGACAAAAAAAAAAAAAAAACAGGCACAGACGCACCTTTTGATCGATCGACTGAATTTGTGGAGCGTGCAATCCAATTGACGAGATCGATTGGTAGGAGCTCTATTTCAAAATGTGGCCGAGATCGATCGAATAAGCATTTTTATCGATCAGAACAGTTTTGATCGATCAAAACGAGACCGGGTTTGTGCGAGAGGGCCAAATCAAAAGGGGATCACCGACGAGAAAGAACTAGTGGATCTCTGCTTTGATCGTGAGTATAAGTTTTTCTGCGGGCGCGGGAAACAAAATGCGTGTATTTGTTTTGTGTTATAACAGCGAAACCGGAGAAGTGTCGCAAATAATTTTTCAATTAACGGCGATTTTTAGTGAACGCCACTAATACTTTTTTAAGATTTTTCTATTAATACAATTTTTTTTTCTTTAACGACGAACATTCAAATACGTCACCCTATAATATATATTGCGACATATATTTACGTTTGCCGCAAAATTTGTGTCGTTAAAAAATTAATTTTTTGTAGTGCCACCTTCCTCTTCAACATTTGCAAGCTTCTTGGTTTATCTCGTTCCTCTCCAACGAACGAAGGGCACCAAACTTCTTAGTTTACCTCCTTTCTCTCCAACGAACGAGAAACAACGTTTGCATCTTTCTTGGTTTACCTCCTTCCTCTCCAACGTTTGCATCTTTAACTGATTTGTAAGTGTTGACTTGATTAGTATCATTTCATTTCCCTTGTTTTTTTGTATGCAATATTCATGAAATGACTTATACATACATTTCTATGTTTCGAATTTTTTCACACCCATATATACATTATACATGAATTAAATACAGAGAAAAAAGGAAAAGAAAAGAGAACCACATATTTCCCCCATTTCTTCTCATTGGGGAACTCTAGGGAATTTTCCCCTAAATGGAAGTTGCCGATGATATGCTAGTGAAATCAGAAATGTAACTCCTTGCATGCAATGGCATTTGATACAAAAGAAAAAAAGACAAGCATGCAATTCTCATTGCTTGTGATCAGATTCCTGCTCCAACTAAAATTTCAATATAAATAAAATATAACACGAACAACAAACTTCAACGGCATCAGAAGTTATATCACCATCCATATTTATTGTCGTGACTGTTACCCAGATTAGCATGTAATCATTTTTGGTAAGTCAATATTTTAAAAATGCCCAACCTCAAGTGAAAAATCAATATATTTGAATTTGTGGTTGCCTTACAAGCTTATGGTACATGTGGCAAAAGGATGACATGTATGCCGAGTTGTAATCAGATAAGACAGAGACTGATATAGTATAGACCCAAATTGTAATAATGCAGTCATTCCCCCAGTGTTGCTTGTTTAAAAAAAGGGAAGTGGGTGTGTAAGACATGGAAATTAGGCAGTGGTGAAAGACTAAGAAAGTGAGATATATAGAAAAAAATGATGCCACCATTGATTCTTTCGATTTTGTCGAAGAATCAAATCTTCGGGTGAGATTCATTCTAATAATATCCTCACTAATACTGGATTATATCATCTTTTAGTCTCAAGTCTCTTATTTTATGCCTAATAAGTTCCTTCAGATAATTAAGTTCTTATTGTCTTCATCTTAGATTCTATTTTACTCAATCATCCTCCCTAAGATCTAGGTCTCCATAACATATGGATTACTTCAAATCCTCCAGAATAACATAGAAGTATTGTATTTGAATTGATTAAATATCCTAAAACACTCCAGGAAAAAAAATAAATGAAAATAGGGAAACTGGCAGAATAGAGTTAGGTAACCACCTTGTCAAGGTTCCTATGTCCAGATATTTTCAAATTAAAAAGTGTATAAATTTTTCTCTAATAAAGCATTGTAAAAATCCAAAATTCTGATCTTGAAAGTCCAATATCTTGCATTCCTATAATTTTTCCAAGTTTCACACATTAATGGTCAATATTTGTGCTAGATAGACTTTGAGACCCCAATGAAAGAGGATATGTTTTTGTCCCAACTGAGACCTTGCTCTTTTGCTTTCTTATGGTTTTCTTATTTTTTTTCTTTTTTTGTTGAAAAGATATCTGTCCCATAAGAGACCTCTTTTTTGAGGGGAGTGGCATATTGGTGGTCCTTAAGGTGTGGAGGCCATGTTATGGGATTTGATGATAATAGAGGATTAAATTTTGGCACATTGACCTAAGGTTTGAAAGAGTCAAATGGGTCAATGGGTTAGGGGGTCAGCGTGTGAACTAAAGAGGACGACACCTAATTGAATAGATACATATTAATTGTTAAGGAACAATAAATTTATTAATTAGATGATGAGAAATTCTATCGTCTAGGAAAATACCTATTTAAAAAGCCTTGTTAGGCTCAAAACAATTCAAAACACATACTGGAAATCATGTCAAAGCACACTATAGAGACATTCTTCTCAGTGAAATAGTTTATTCTCTATGGCTATTGTCAAAGTGATGAGATGGCATTTTGAGCCTTGTGATGCACAGTACAGAATGCAAAGCCTGGTTCCTACAGTGAATTTTTACAATGAATTTTTGTTAAGTTCTTCAATTGTTTTTCTTTTTCTTATTTTTTCTTTTTTTGCATTAAAATATTTTGAATTCTAACATCTTTTAGTTTTCAATTATCATACGCTGGATGTTGATATGCATAAATTCAATAATCATACGCTGGATTTGTAATTTCCAACATAGGAGATGAATAAATCTCACCCAACATCTTTAGCAGTTGGATGTTGCTCAATTGGCTTGAATGACCAATTTTGTTGTCTACCTTGTTAAGTACTACTAAGATTTTTATAGTTGAAATGGAAGGAAAAAGAGATGCAAATCGTTTGTATTAAAATGATTTTGTTCGTGTCAATTGAAAGAATAGATTATTTTTATTACATTTAATTAGTGGAGTTTTATATAACAAAATGTTCCACTAGTTTGGACTTTCGCCTTGCCAATTTGGTAAAGTGGATTGATTGATATAACCCCATGTAAATACAAAGGCTTTTAATGAGAGTTTTGTCTTGATTTTGAAATTCATCTGTTACGTGATGTTGTTGGCTTTAATGAGAGTTTTTTGCTTGAAGCTGGAAATTGAAATTGTGAAATTGCCTCTGTTAATGTGCAAGAAAAGTTTGACTACTACAATGGAAACTGTTGGATCATCATCAACAGGACAAAAACAGTCGTGCAACAGTTGGCTACACTTCAGGTAAAGTTTCCTTCACTTATTTATTGTTTTGTTCTAGAAGTAAGCATGGAAGCAATCCAATATTTTGGATCATTCTCTTTGTATAAGTTTGGGTATGGTTGTCAAGATGACGGTTATTTTAATTCCTTTTGCATCCTTGTAATTCTTAATATATTATTGGCCATGATTTTCCTTTTGTTCTTTCAGGGAATATTATGTAAACGAAAGAATAAAGAATCGTATTAAAGGTGAACAAATCCCGACGAAGCAGCAGGTAGGCATTATCAATGGTACCGGTTAAGGAACATCATTAATTTTATTTATTTTGCACTTCGTCGATCCTATGCAAATGAATTTATCTATTTAGTTATTGCATTTCAGTTATTTGCGGATGCTGCTGGAGCATGGAGGTCGATGAATCAAGCTGAGAAAGAAGAATTTAAGCGAGTGTCACGGCTTGAGTGGGACGAATACAAGAGGGCTATCCCACAGCAAGGGCTGCGAAAAAAACAACAGGTTCGTAAAACATCTTATCTATAATTGGAATTATTGTGGATAATTAGTTGAGACTAATATATTATTTCGTTTTACCTTTCTTTTTTGTAGGCTGAGATAAAGACACGTTGTTCACCTGGACGTTTCATTACGTTTATGCACGGTCTTTCATTCACCGCTTCTCAGGAGCAGTGCCTTAGAGATAGTGGCTTTCACTGCCTATTGAATTTACATGCGACGAAGCTTTATCGGCGACTCTGTCATTGGAATCTTCCGAATGTAGATACTAAGAAGAGATGTATCAGAGTTGGGTCCCAGAATATTTTCTTTGACACACATGACGTGAAGACTATAATTGGGTTACCCATAGAGGGGATAGATGTTGATACGTCTAAATCCGAAATCCCCGATATGACAGAGTTGCATAGATTTTACGGGGTACGCAATGGAAGCATCCCTATAGATAATGTTGAGAAGAGCTTGAAGAGCCCAGAGAACGATCATGAGTGGATCCGTTCTTTTGTATTATATTCGTTGATGACCTTAGTAAGTCCATCTTCAATGATTGATGTGAGTGCATCCTATCTTCCCTTGCTGGTCGATGTAGAGAGGATAGGAGGTTACAACTGGGGGAAGTACCTTTTAGACACATTGATGCATCATGTAGCCAAGTTTCAAAAGGGCAAACAGAAATCTGTCAATGGCTACTTATTTTACAGGTATGTATAGTATTTAAAAGATGCATTGGCTTCTTTATCCTAGCTTATAATAATTATAGTGCGTCTAATGATATTTCGATCGTTGCTTAGTATTTGTATTACGATCGGATGATAGTTGGTCAAGCAACACCTCCTACCACTCCACGTATGGCAGCGTGGACGGATGCATTGCTTTTCCAAAGGGAGAAAGATGAAATGGCGCTCGGTGGATATGGAAATGGGAAGGTATACATATATATATATTTGAGTTGAACTGATTATTGTAGGTTTTGTTGTCAATTTTGCAAATAATGCAACATTTCTATGTACTCACTAATATACACGTTAAATATTGTAGGTGATTGAGCATCGTGTTGACAACTGTGTCGAAGATGAGGCATCAGGCGAAGCCCATGAATTAAATTTCATTGATCTTCGGCAATTTCGTGGAGATCTAGATCCTGTAAGATTGGGTTTTATTTATTTATTTATTATTAGTTTTCTTATTACGAACACCTCCGCATGTTTTATGATTGGGTGTTGTGTATTCCAGGTTATTCAAAGTCATCTCACAAGGATGTTGGACACGTATAGCGAGATGCTAAATCATGTGAAGTCAAGGGAAACTGTGGACCCCTCCGATATCCACGTGCGATGTGAGAGCCCTGCTCATATGGATACTCCAGACTGTTCCATGCCTGATGTTCCTGATGAAGCAATGATGGCACCCTCCCATCATAGCACTCACGAGAGCGGTGATCATACCACCGCTCTCGACATGGCGGTGGTTGTGGAGGTACAAAAAGATAAAATGCAAGAGGATGAGGTGGCGATAGTTCCGTCTCTAAGCAGCACCGGGACCGAGGTAACCAAACCTCGAAGAGGGTCACGCAAGAAGACGTGTGGGAAACATTATCGCACTCCATATATTGGCCATCGCTTACGTCCTCGATTGGGCCCAGAAGGAAGCTCAATCCTACAATACGTTCGCGGAAACAAGCATTCTGAGTAAGATAATATTTGTAAACTAACTTGTAAATGTTATTTATGTATTATAATTCATAGTGAATAAATCCTGCTTTTTTTTCAGTGAAATAATATTCAAATTTGATTCCATCTTTGCGTCGGCAACTGAATTGGCATGTTTGTTAGACAACAAACATGTTAATAGTGTGGTATGTAAAGCTTATCTTGTGAATAATATATTGTTTATTCAATTGTACATGTCATCGCTCATGGTATTTTTTTATAGGCTATCAATGCTTTTGGAGCATGTCTTATGAAGAACCAACAATTGTCGACTAGCCGCAAAGTTAGCCGACATTATTGTCCCACATATATTTGTGTAAGCACTTTTTGTGATAGCACTAGTAGTCGTTATGATTGTACAAATGTTGTTGTTCAAGGCTAGACTAATGACTAAAATTTCCTTTCATATATTATGTAGGAGTGGATGATGAAAATTGATCGTGGTTCCACCGAATCCTTGCGTCCTTACTTCGATCCAGGGCTACTAGGGTATTCTGTGGTTGCATGCAATTTGGTAAGTTCCTTGGGATGCAATGTGCCACCTTCACAAATGATTAGTTTCAGATTTTTTATGCTTTTATCCTTACTTAGCAGTCTATAGTAAGTTCTTTACTTATAAGGGTGTCTTACTTGTATGTAGATTTTTGTTCCCATGTATCTGCGCAATCATTGGTTTCTTTTAGTTTTAAACCTAAAAGAGCGGAGAGTGGATGTGCTTGACTCAATGGATGGGGGGCGTCGTGCGGGACATCAATCCATAATTGAAACACAAGTAATTTTTTTATTAATGAAATTTTCTCATACCATTTACAACACTTATCATATTGACACTCGCTTCGTCACTTGTAGATCCAGATGTTGGATAAGATCTTACGTGACTTCGGAGGTGGTGATCAATTTCCACTTCTACTGTGGGAGTTGCGGCGGGTTAAGGTCCCACACCAAACCAACGGGTAAGTCGTTAGGTTTGTTTTGCTTCATACGTAGTTTTGTTTTGCTTCATACATATGTTAGCTTCTTACAAGTGATGTGATGTGATTATATACCGTTAGGTCTGATTGTGGTGTCTTCATGATGAAATTCATGGAGGTGTGGGATGGCAGCACCTTGTCTCAAGAATTTGATCAGGTGCACATATAACTTAAATGTTTTTTTATAATTATAGTTATCAAGTACGTCGCTAGTAACACACAAGTACATCTTCTATGAATTCAGAGTTATATGGCACAGTTTAGGGATAAGTTCCTTGTTGACCTCGTTAAGCACCCTTCGAACCAAGTGCGGGACATCGTTCTTTCTAAGGCAGCAAACACACATGAAGCGGAGACTAGTGAAGGTGAAGAAGCCGAAGAGGTAAGACCTACCTGTCACATGTTCAATAACAAGGTTATTTGAAACTAATAACATTCAGGTGCGTACATAAACTTATGATTGCATTGTTTATAGGTATGATTCACAACTCCAGCATTCCTGGCTCGATAGCAAGGTGAAGAAGCTGAAGGCCATCTTAAACATCCAAGTAGGACGGAAGATTGTGTATAGAAAACTAGTACATTAAATTGTTTGTAAATTTATTTTGCTAACGAGTGAAGATGGTTGTAAATTTCGGTCTCTATCTGTGAGAGGAAAACAATTGTAAAATTACAATATTTGTACATAATTTTAGGTTATATAATTTTCATTCTATCCCCATTTTTTTCCTATATAATTTTCTGGTAATCCAAATTATCATTACGAAGCAAAACCACCATTGTAGGGAGAACAGGATGAAGCACTGTTATGTTACAAGTCCCACAAGTCCAACAAACCCTACTTACAAGTCCAACGAACCCTACTTACAAGTCCAACCATGCCCACTTACAAGTCCAACCTACCCTACTTACAAGTCCAACCAACCCTACTTACAAGTCCAACCTACCCTATTTACAAGTCCAACGATCCCTACTTACAAGTCCAACCATTCCCACTTACAAGTTCAACCTACCCTACTCACAAGTCCAACCAACCCTACTTACAAGTCCAACCTACCCTATTTACAAGTCCAACGAACCCTACTTACAAGTCCAACCTACCCCACTTACAAGTCCAACGAACCCTACTTACAAGTCCAACCTACCCTACCCTACTTACAAGTCCAACCAACCCCACTTACAAGTCCAACCTACCCTATTTACAAGTCCAACGAACCCTACTTACAAGTCCAACCTACCCTACTTACAAGTCCAACCTACCCTACCCTACTTACAAGTCCAACCTACCCTACTTACAAGTCCAACCTACCCTACTTACAAGTCCAACCTACCCTACCCTACTTACAAGTCCAACCTACCCTACTTACAAGTCCAACCTACCCCACTTACAAGTCCAACCAACCCCACTTACAAGTCCAACCTACTCTACTTACAAGTCCAACCATGCCCACTTATAAGTCTAACGAACCCTACTTACAAGTCCAACCATGCCCACTTACAAGTCCAACCTACCCTACTTACAAGTCCAACCAACTCTACTTACAAGTCCAACCTACCATATTTACAAGTCCAACGAACCCTACTTACAAGTCCAACCAACCCCACTTACAAGTCCAACCTACCCTACCCTACTTACAAGTCCAACCTACCCCAATTACAAGTCCAACCTACTCTACTTACAAGTCTAACCTACCCCAATTATAAGTCCAACTTACTCTACTTACAAGTCCAACCTACCCTACTTACAAGTCCAACCTACCCTACTTACAATTCGTAAAAGATGGAAAAAAAATACTAAGGGTGATGATTTCCCGACGCTCGAGCGGGAGGTTCCAAATTTGGGTTGGTTTTTAAAAATTTTGGACCGTTTTACGCTCGCTCGAGCGTCAAGCGCAACTTTCACAAACTCAAAAAACCCAAGCGTGACACGTTTGTAAGCACCTTATTTTTGCACCCCTGGAATTGCTGAAAATGAAAACCCTGGCAAAAAGTCAAACCACGAGGGGACAAAAAGTTGACTTTTTGATTAAGTGATATTTGGCCACCTTGCTTTATATCATTGGATAGAAAATCCCGACACGGTTCCAGCGCAACTGAGTTTGCAGGAATCGGAGTCCGGATGAAGGTTCTGCGGGCGGTCAAACTTGGGCGAAGCCAAAAGTTGACTTTCTGCCAAAATCTGATCCAGAGGCCTACCCCTGGGTCATGGGATAGAGGGCTCCGATACAATTCCAACGCAACTAAGTTTGCCTAGATCGGAGCCCAGATGAAGAAAATATGAGCCGACAAAATTCCCAAGCAGCAAAACCGGCAAACTGCGCACGTGGCAGAGAGTTGCACACGTGGCGAGTTGCGTAGGAAAATATCTCGGGGATCAAATCCATAAATATCCAAACATTCAAAATATCCCAGGGACTAAATCTGTAAAAATCCAAGAATATCGGATTAAATTTAAAATAACCAGGGACTAAATCCGAAAATTCGGATTTTCCGACCAAACGAGCGGCCACATTAATGGTTTTTTAATCATTCGGTCGCTCGCGCGAACGTGGCAGGGGGTATGCGCTCACCTTGAGGTGGGCGCCAAACTCGGCGGATACCCTCTGTCCTCTTCTATAAAAGCCGCGCAAGGTTTCATTTCCAGGGGTTGGAAAAATTTTGGTTGGACATTTTTTCTTGGGTTGGGCATTTTCTGGGCTCGGGATTTTGAAGAAAAAGACCAGACACACACGCCCCCTCCCTTCCTCTTCTTCCTTGTCAAATCCGAAGGTCTTGCTCTTGGTGTGAGAAGAAGGAGGCTCCGGCAGCAGCTCGTGAGCTCCAGGGAACCATCCGGCCTGTTCTACAAAGGTTCGGAACCAAGGTGAGATCACTCTCTGTTATTGTTTTAACATGTAGAAATCGAACATGTTTTCCATCTCAGCAGGTTATTTTATGTTCTGGTTTGCTTGATTTGAAGGGGGAGCATGTTCCCCCATGAGTTCTCCATCCCTGTTGTTGTAACCCCATAAAACCCCCTGTTCCCTTCTTCATAATCATGTTCTGTTAGTTAGGGTTTTGATTTCGGAAGTTTATTCATGTTCTGTTAATATTTTGTTTCGGATTTGTAAGTTTCCAGAGAGATTTGAGTGATGAGTGGTGAGGATATGTTAGGTTAGATTAATTTCCATTTGTGTTTAGAGGTGTTCTGGGGTTCCAAGGATCCCCAGAAAGTGATTACAGAGCTTAAAAATCAGCTAAAAAATGGAGTTTGGGAAAAAACTGAGAGAATTGAGTGTCCGCTCAGTTCGCGCGAAGTTTGCGCTCAGTTCGCGCGAACCTCGCGCGAGCGCTTTTCACGCTTCGCGGGTTTTCGGTCCGCCTAGCCCGCGCCGACCTTGCGCCTACTACCTGAGGTCGGTGCCTACCCCTAAAACCTGCCGAATTGATATATTTTTGAAAAATTCAAAAAATGCCCTTTACTGTACCGCGGGGGCTTCACCCCCCGCACCCCCACCCCCTTTGTTCGTTACGCATTAACTAGTTCCTTGGTACGGGGAGGTACCCCGCCCCGTGGGCTCCGCTTCGCTTCGCCCACAGGGGCCCCGGGTACCTCCCCTTGGACCCAGCATAATGAGCTAGTCTCCCTTGCCAAGTATTAATTTTGATATGTTTCTGTGGCCTATATTCTGTAACTACTTTTGCTAAGTATGGGTGGCATTCTTAAATCGAGCCAAATGAACCAATAGGGTTTCCGGGTCACCCGGAAACCCAACATGGGACTTGGACCCTCGGTCCAACTTGATTTCCAGTGGGCCTTCCAACGGGGCCCACCCGGCCCAATAAACATGTATGCATGCAACTTAATCAAGATAAGTGAAATTAACCGATTAAACTGGGCGGGCCAAACTTAAGGCGGTCCACCTGAACCGGACTTGTGAAATTGATGCATGAAATGCGTGGTTTGGCCGAGACTACGGGTAGGGCCTATCGGGCCCACTAAGCCCATGAACCCAACCAACTTAGGGTTTCAAAACCCCAATTCAGGAAGTCTTGGGTTTTCAAGCCCAAGCCCAGGTAAAAGGCCCCAAGCCCAACACTTGGCCATTTTGGCACAGATAAGCAAGATAATCAAAACCACTTGGCAACCAGCTGTGGGGCCCACCCAAGGGCCCACAAGGCAATCCCGACCCACTTTTGACATGAAATCCACTTAACTAATCCAACCTGAACTTCAAAATTGAACCAAAGTCCAAAGGGCCACACGTGGCCCACCAAGGAACATGTGGGCCACACTTGACCCACCAAGGGATACCGTGGGCCTTCCAACAAGGCCCACCCTGTCAGACCCAGATCATCCTAATTAAAAAGATAAAATCAAGTAAAGGGACCCACACCACTTTGGCGGTCTCGCCAGACTTAATCAAATTTCATGCTGGAATAGGAATCGGGTGAGTGAGAGACCAGAGTTGACTCAAACCAGGGAAACTTATGGGACCCGTCACTTGATGGGGTGGACTGGGGTGTCTATGGACTTCCCCAAACCACAACCGAGAACCTACTTAGAATCTCGAGCCGCAGACCAAGCCTCAGTAGAAGAATCTAGGCACCCAGGTGTCTGCCTGCACTCCATCAGGCAGTGGCGACTCCAAACAAAATCCGAGGCACGCATCGTTTTGCGTGCGCCTCGTCGTGCGACCGAAATCGGGTGCGCACAACGTTCTTCGCGTTTTTCGACCGCTCGAGCGTCAAGGCAAATTTTAAAAAACTCAGAAAACCTGAGAGTGACGTGTTCTACGTGCATTTCGACCGCTCGAGCGTCAAGGCTAAACTAACATAGCACAGGTAACCTGAACGTGACACGTTCTACGCGTTTTCTTACCACTTGAGCGTCAAGGCATAAATTTAAAAAAAAAAAACCATGAACCCTAAATACTTGCGCGCGCCCTTCTATTCTCCTATTGCAACCTTCAAACCGCCGCCCCCGCCACCCCTTTCACTATTCGCAGTGGTTTCGTCAGGAATTTCCGAATTTGTGCTTGGGATTGGATCCAGGGCATATTTGCGTTCATCCAAGGTACGTGAGGTGTATCTTTTAATATTTATTCCATGCTTTGAGGATTTCATTTAGGATGGATTATACGTTGAAGAAGATGACTCTTGTCGTTTTTCCTCTGAAATTTTTTAAAACGAAAACACCTAAGCATGGAAGTGGAGTACATTTTTGCATCATGAAGGCAATATAAAGCACTATCCTAACAACTGGAATCAGTTTCTATTAACGTTCTTTGCTTCAGTTTTAGGGAGTTTATACTCTAGGGAATGGAGAAATCTGCAATGCTTCGATTAAGTTTAACAGAACTTTTGTAAAAACTGAAAAAATGTTAAAAGTGTTTTTAAAAATAAGGTAGACTATTTTTTTAAAGCGTCATTTAGTCATATTGCAACAATAAAAAAATTTAAAAAAAAAAAACTATTTAACATCTACTACAAAAAAGAAACATTGCCAAATTTATACAGGTCATTTTCTTTTCCACAAAGTTAAATTTATTTAAACCAACCTTTTTCAATAGTGTTATTTAAAAGATTCTAAAATTTTACTTAGGTTTAACTCCACACATCCAAATCCAATAACTGGATTCTAAAGACCTGATTCTATGAAATTTGTTCACGTACTTGCAAATTCTAGTTGTTTGTTAAAGTAACTATTATTTTAAGTATTATGACCAACCTACAATTTAACAATAATAAAATCTCAAAATTGCTACAATGATTAGGCAATTCTATGAAATTTTTTAAGGCAACCTTCTGTGAAGAAATTGATGAAAAATGCTAGATTTTATATTGCCACAAGTAGGTAGTGGTGCAGGTGTCACCTGTGGGCATGCCACTAGGATTTAGATTTGTCTTATCTCCATATCATAGGACATGGGGGCTTGGCCTGTATCATATATCTTGAACTTATTGAAGCTATTTTGTAACTATATAATGAAGATAAAGGGAGCATTTGCTTAGAATAAAGGAAAAATCTGTTTGAAAAATTATACATGTCTTTGAAGGATAACCTAATAATGTTCACTCTTCACTGACAGAATGATTAGAGGAACCACTCACTTTTTCTCATGACAGTGAAATTTACTTACAAACATTGACTGAATGAATGAGTGGGTACAAAAAAGAAAACCATGTATTATGCAATTTCATAAAGTACATACCCAAGGTGCCCATGCCAAATGGAAACACCTAAGCACAGTACTCACCAATGTAACTTTGGATGCCGGCAAAAAATAACGATTGTAATCAAAGGAATAATAAAGAAATATATATATATATATATATATATTTGAACCGATTTCATCTTATTTATTTTATTTTTGTTATATTTCCTTTCTCCTTCTTCCATTGCTTGAATATGTGCATCTCAACCTTTCTTTTCATCGAGATCTAATACTATATTGTTAATGCAGATGCCTAAAAGACGCACCCTAGGGTCTACGTCTAACGTACAACCTCATGAGGTTGATACAGAAATATTTATTGACCGCCATGCACAAATGAGGTTTCGTCAATACTTGCACAACTGGAGTCTCCTGTTAGAGCGGGAGGTAATAATCCTCGAGCTTGATCCCGAGATTATTTCAGTTTTTACTTCTAGGGGTTGGGAGCCTTTGCTCAAAAATCTTCCTGCACCCCAAGCCATCCTTGTTGGAGTTCTATGCAAACATGTATGGTTGGTCCCTTAGCCCTCTCGGATTCAAAGTGTCTTTTCGCGGTCAAACACTTTCCATCACCCCTGATGTCATCTCTCAGATATTAGGGATACCAAGAGTGCCTGAGCCTCGATATCCTTACCATGAGACAGACCCCCCTTCACCCACCGCCATGGCATCTTTTGTGTGCAACAGTACTACCCCTTTCTATGGAACACATCTAGTGATTGATAATATTCCAACTCATCGGTCGGTTGTTCTTCGGATTATGAGCACCAACATATGCCCAGTGGGTCATTTACATACCCTCCCACTCCAGAGACTTCGCTTCTTTTATGCATTACTCCAAGGTCATTCAATAGACCTTCCTTCCCAAATGGTTCGTTCCATGCTACACATTATAATTAACGTCAAACGGAAGCGGAAACTTATATTTCCTTGCCTCATTACCCGACTCATGCAAGGACTTGACGTATTAATCCCAGAAATTGAGCGACCTCTAGTGCTTCCACTGCCTATTTGGCCTACCACCGTAGCACAAAGTGTTGCGCATGCTAATGCTGCTACTCGGGCTGGTGCTCTTCGTCCACGTCGTCAAT
Organism: Buxus sempervirens; assembly: GCA_947561395.2. Lineage (NCBI taxonomy): Eukaryota > Viridiplantae > Streptophyta > Magnoliopsida > Buxales > Buxaceae > Buxus > Buxus sempervirens. Next base: position 1,754,504 of record OX387190.1, on the reverse strand, counting down.
CATCTTCCTAGGCTGGAACCTCTCATTCTGGTTCATCTTCGGCTGCTCCTTCATTTGATCCACCTGCTGTTATGGATTATTTGTCAAGGATTTATGAAGTCCAGCAACAATCGCGTGCAGAACTGGCGCTGATCCGATCTACCCAAGAGACGCAAGGCCGGCAGCTTTCAGAGTTACAGGGAGCAGTGTCACAACTTCAACTGCACCGTAACGAGGGTGAAGAGGACGAAGACGAGGATGAAGACGAGGATGATGACGAGGATGACGACGATGAAGCAAGTGAGGCAGACTGAAGTAGAGAGGGGAGCAGAAATTTTACTTTTTTTGTCGTGGCTTTGATTTGCTCTATTTTGTGGCCAAACGCTTGGTTTTTTTTTATTTTTATTTAAGGTTGTACTCCATTAGTGGCTTGCACTTTTGCAAATTTAGCACACTAAGCTTGCTTCTTAGAAAAATTGTTTTAATCTCACCATGCAATATTTTGCTTACTTTATTTGGAAATTGGTTTACGGTTTGTATCAGTTTAGCAGCGTAAATATGAACGAAGGTCTCGTGTCTTATCGACGCGGCGTTTTGTGATTGGCGCCGTAAATGATGGGGTTTACTATCAATGAAAAAATGAAAGCATATCAGTCGGAGCTACTCCATATAAGATCTGGTGGCCCAACGATAAATGTGTATGCATGAGCTCGGGTCCACATATTTCACCATTGGTTATAGCAAATTAAACAGCTAATGCTCCAACTAATATTAAGTCATGAAAATTGATTAGTCACCCTATATCATTGATTTGTTACCAAACGGGTTTCTTGTCACTTGTTTTTAAAAACCCCAAAAACAGTTATTGTTACCAAACGAGTTTCTTGTCACTTATTTTCAAAAACTGAAAAACAATTTGAATTTGTTATTGTTAGATTTTTTTATTTTTTTAAAACATATGAGTTGGGTTATTTAAAGGGATGATTTGGAAATATCATCCAAAGTGAAGTAGGGATCAATAAAAGGAAGGTTATGGAATTTTAAATCTAATCCATTTCCTTATAAGTGTAGAGTTGGAGCATTTCTTTTGATCATTATTAGCAAGACATTACATGTAAAAGAAAATAATAAAAAAGTTCAAATTAATATCTTTTTTTAACAAGATTTTGATTTGGTCTTTTTTATTTAAAAAGATCGATCCATAAGGGTCAATAAAGAGAAAATATTAAATCCATAAGGGTCAATAAAGAGAAAATATTAAATGTACATAAAAAAAATAGTTCGAATTTAACATGTTATAATTTTTAAGAAAATAAGATAAAGATTATATGCATATGTATTATATGTAAGAATCTAGGAGTAGTAGCTAAATTCTAAATAATTTATCTTCACATATAAACTTTGATATCATTCATATTAATCTTTTCCATGCTAATAGCATATTGTATTTTTATGCTTTTAAATTTTCTAGATTATAAAAAAAGAAAAATATGAAAATTAAAAATTAAAACATGCAAAGTATCATGCAAACTCAAATAACATGTAATTGTCAGTTGTCTAACTGATTAAGAATATATTGAAGCAAGCCACTAAGATGAATATCTATACAAGATAAAACTCAAAGTATCACACAAACTCACACGTCTATGCTCCTTTAATTGCTACATTTACTTCTTAAGTCAAGTTTAATAATGAACCCATATCGGGCTAACAAGTAGGACCGAGGAGGAGGACAAAAGAAAACAATAGGAGCAGGTTCAAACAGATCCAAGCTGCAAAGCTATGGGGCAAGAAGCATTGCTTTAATGGCAGGGCAAGTTGAAGGTATCCGCTACCTGAAAAGTGAACAAGTGACTTAATAAAATGAAACGACAAGAGCAAGTTAGAGTATTCACTATTGGAAGTATTCAACTAATACCGTAGGTTGTCCCATTGTGTGCTTGCATTTGGTGGATTGCCATGCTGCATCACAAATGGCTGCAAAAACAATAATTTTATTATTACAACAGGTTTGTAAATTATTGATTGTGAGTCAAGAAATTTGAACTATTATTTGCAGCATCTGAGTGAAGCCATAATTCCCTTGAATACCCTGGGCGAAAATCCTATGATCAACAACACCACCTTGTGACATTTGGTTGGAAGCAAAATATGCCTGCATATTTTGTCAGTTGCCTTATAAGAAACACCAAGACTGGGGTTGTTTGCAAAACAAAAATAATGGAGTAAAGTATACCTGCACTGCTAGCGTATGTGGAGTCATCGGTGCAATAGGCATCATAAATGCATCCCTCATATAAGGTGTTAGTGGAGTGCAAGAATTCTGAGTAGATTGGCTACTAGAGGTAAACGCCCCAAAAGTTGCTGCAACCTCTGTTTGGTTCATGGTTTCCTCTACTGACTCATTGACTGCTTGTTTTGCTTTCTTCCGTGTACGCTTGATAGATTGTTCCAACGCACCTTTTTGCCTACGAACACTTGAGCCAACCCGACCACCCCTTACCTTCTTTTTAATACCTTTTGCCCTTGAAAGGATCTCCGTATCGTCAACGCCGGTAGCTGGAGAATCATTGTCCCTAACACTATTGTCCCCAACACTATCTACAAGTGTGCACTCTGGCTGAGAATTTGCTTGTGAAACATTCACCCTTCCAACTTCACTTTGACTTCCTTCTTTTCTTGATGCATCATCCATATCTCTAGCTTTGTTTTTTTCTTTTACTATTCTATTCGCCTCACATTCAATCTGTTTAACCAGATCACTCGCAAAAGTAGAGGACTCTTCATGCAGTGAGGCCTTCCTTGCAGCTTGAACAAAATTGCGACACAATTCTCTAAACCTCCTTCCAATTGCCGCTTTGGAGTCCTCCTCAGCAACAGTCCTTTCTTCATATGCAACCAAACCACTCTTTGCATCTTTAGTCCATCTTTTCAAGATATATTGATCAGGTATCTTCTTTATCCTATTAGCATGAAGAATATAAAATGCATGACTGCACAATATGCCACTGAATTCAAATTTCTTACAACTACAATTGACTGAAGTAGTTTCGCGATCGAATGTAACAGTATGTTGACGAACTCTCCGTTCGGCATCATTAGTGACTTTATACTCAATCAATCCGCCAACTTCCCCACAAACATACATCTCACAATTAAGGACACCATCAAGTATTTCTTTACGAACTAATTCAAGGATTGCTTCTGTGTAGACGTTTCGTGCACATTCCAACATTTGATTTCCCTCAATCGGCAACGCAGGAGTACTATTTATCATCTTACAATCAGCCCTCAGTTCCTCATACCGCCTATCATCCAATAATTCATCGAAGCACCCCAAGAATCGCAATAAATCCTTTTGCCTCTGTAGATGACTTTTCAGTGAAGCATTCATGCTCTCGGACCTTTGTGTCATACTCATGTTTGCACAGAACGTGTTCCTTCCGTATGCCAGAGACCATTTCTCCTTTTCCTCAAACTTTGCTTTCAACCATCTATTCGAGGATAAATCATATTTGTTAATCATTGTGTTCCATGCTTCTATGAATTCCTCATCATCTTCATACTCGTAAACACATCTACTAAAATCTTTAGCAAACGATTTCTCACTATTAAACACATCGCTAAGATGCTTTGCAGCGTTTTGGAACATGTGCCAAACACAGAAGCGATGGAATGTATCCGGAAGCACCGAAGCTATTGCACTCATCATAGCTTGGTAATGATCAGTGAGAATTGTCTTCGGCCTCTTACCAGACATTGCTCTTACAAAGCTTTCAAATAACCAACTGAATGTCTGAACGGTTTCATCATATAATAGGGCAGCGCCAAAGATCTTCATTTGTCTGTGATGATTAACACCAACAAATAACCCGAATGGTCTACCATACTTGTTTGTTCTATATGTGGTGTCAAAACAAACCAAGTCACCAAAGTAAGTATAATCTGCCATCATCCCAGAGTCAGCCCAAAATATGTTACTAATAAGATCGTCTTCATATAACTGAATGGCATAGAAGAAGGATGCATCTTCCGATTGTTTTCTTTGAAAGTATTCCAATAAGGCTCCTGCATCTCCCTGTTGCATGGCTACCCTACGTTTGGACCGCAAATAATTCTGACAGTCTACCCGCATGAATCCTAGGCATTCAACACCACCTACTTTCCTTCTCATCATTTCGATAGTTCTCTTGGGCTGTATCCCTGTCAAATCTGCAAGATCAATTTCATCTGCCTGGGCCTCTGTTACTTTCCGATGTGATCGTAACATATGGACCATGCTTGGCAAAAGTAACTCATGATTATGCCCCTCCTCGAACTGTGTAATTATATATTTTCCACTCGCTTCCAATACAATTTTTATTCTTGCCTTACACCCAGTCCTTGTATCTGCACGATGTTTTACAACCGCCATATCCCTTTTATCTGTCCGACGATAACCTTCCTTTGAGCAACAAAAAACCCTATCCAGGAGGATGCTCGTACGTTGATGCTTGTGCAGTAAGTCTTTTCTCGTTCCGAAACCAGTTCGTCTTGCATACTCATTATAAAACTGATGTGCATCGTCTTCTGAATCAAACACCATCCCAATCTTTGGTAAATATGTTGTCTGTATTGATTCTTGCAAACCATCAACATCCCTATTGATGGTGTCTTCAATGCCATCAATTGATCTAGATGACAATTCCTCCGCACTATCCATTTTCGCTGTGTTTTCTGTTTACATATAAAACCCTCATTATTGTATAAGCAAATAACCAGACTTAAACTGAAAGATCATAAGAGGCCAGGTTTGTTTCGTCCTTCTTAAAACCAACAAACACAACAGATAAACAACATTCACGAGGTAATTAACATCCAAGATGATCAACCCATGATACATTCAAATTGAACCAAAAAAAAAACAATTAAATAAAATAAAGGTTTATTTAAAAGGAGAAGAAAATAAGCATTACTCAGACACGAGCACATGATCAAGCCATTAGTAAAGAATAATAATAACAAACGGACAATTACTAAAAATGAGAAACTAACTTAACTAAATATATAAGCCTAAGGGGGTGTTTGGTGGGCATTATAGAATCTGGATTATACTTGAATCTGATTACATAATCTAAAAGCCGTGTTTGGTTGGGATTTTAAGGTCGGATTCTACTATCCAATTGCATAATCAAGCCCATAATCACTATCTACTTTTTTGGTGATTATAGGGATTATGGACATTGGTGCTTAAATTTCCAAAATCTTTGTTTTTAGAGATTATGTATAACAAATTATATAAAACATATTATAATAAATAATAATGTTAAAAGTATTATAATGTAATATATTATAATATTATAATATATTAATATATTAGTATATTATATTTAATATCATATTATTAATATTTCATATTCTATTAATATAATAAACATATTTCATAATCATAATATTATATTAAATTTAATATATTATTATAATATATGATAATATTTAATATATTAATATAATCTTAATATATTAAAATATAATAATATATTAATATATCCTGCGCAATATAGTAACATTAATAATTCATATTATATTGATTTATTGCCATTAATATAATAAACATATTATAATATAATAAACATATTATATTGATTTATAAACATATTATAAACATTATAATATATAATAAACATATTATAATATAATAAACATATTATATTGATTTATTGCCATTAATAATATTATATTTATAATAATTTAATTATATTAATATAATATTATAATATATATACTATTTTACAATTTCATATTGTAATAAATTTCTCATACTAATATAATAAACATAAATTATATTATTATAATATGATTTATATTATAATATAATATAATATTATAGAAGTGTGCAATTATTATAATTGTTACGTATATTATATAATATTATAATAGTATTATATAATGTTAAAATAATATTATTATAATACACATAATATAACATTATTATATGATATTATATATAATATTATTAATATATAAATTTGAATATTTAAGTAAAAAGATACATATTATATAATAATATATACAACTTTAAGTAAGACATTTATTTTTCTATATATATTATATTATATTATTTTTTATGCAAGACCGGAATAGGAATAGGCTTATATTCTCATTATGAGAAGGGGTCATTCGAGCATACGTAAATAGATACTATGTTTACATATGGATCCCTACGTCGTTACATTCCATTTAGGATTAGGAATAGGCGTAATCTTCTTTTTACATATCTCTCGTTATTTGGGACCCTATTCACCTCTTTGGGCTTCTATTGAATCGAGAAATAGGTTTGATTGTACATCTTTTTGATATATTGATATATATAAGGCATCCTTCGGATAATGCAAATCGAAGCAATTGGATGTCCGACTCGGGCCTATATGACAATGACATGACCGATCCATAGAAATACTCCAACACTCCACCTTTGTCATATATTGCATACATCACACTAGATAGATATCATATTCATGGAATACGATTCACTTTCAAGATGCCTTGGTGGTGAAATGGTAGACACGCGAGACTCAAAATCTCGTGCTAAAGAGCGTGGAGGTTCGAGTCCTCTTCAAGGCATAATATTGAGAATGCTCATTGAATGAGCAATTCAATAAGAGATTTTGGATCGAATCGATATTCACCAATATCCGCCATAAAAGGGCCAAGCCATAACAAATGCGAAGCTATACGACTAAGTAAGACATTTATTTTTCTATATATATTATATTATATTATTTTTTATGCAATTTTTTATACAAAAACTTCAAATTTAATCTCAATAATCAATGTCAATCAAACATGATTTTAGATTCTAGTTTACAAATCTGACTTCATAATCTTGCTTATCTAAATAGGATTTTTAGATTCTTAAATCTTGGAAATATAATCTGGAATATAGAATCTAGGTTTACTAACAAAAAAAACGAAGAAACACAATGTCACTTGAAGATTACTTGATAGTGAAAAAGCAAATAATTCATTCCATGCATTTTCAAAAATTTTTAGACGTTCACCGTTCGCGCAACTCGATTCCGAAGCAACTCCTTCAAGCCGTTAGCTCCCAAAATTCGGGCAGTTCCTCAAGATGTCAGGTATGAAGTCCTTCAGACAATTTAATCAACCTGAACGCAATGTACATTGTTGCACAGTTAAATTTAGATGAATTGCCAGGTCGATGGAAACCAAATGGGGAAGAAGAAGCACCTGAATCTACAGTCTCACACAATTAATCAACTTGAACTCAATCGGTGGGTGGGGCAAATCAATCATTCTCTTCTCCAACAAACGTGAGGGGAAATCAATAAATTTCAATCGTCTGAGCGCAACAGGAATCGGAGAAGACAAAGGAGGGAGTTTTGAAAACTTCGTTCGTTTCGTGTTTTGCGGGCGCAATAGGAAGGAGAAAATCCATTCGGCCAAACCACGGTCGAATGGTTCTTATTAACCATTCGGCCGAAAATGAAAAGTAATGGCTCACGGCCGAAAACGAAAACTAACGGGGCTATTGCGTTAATCGCCGTTCGGCGCATTCGTTTAAAAGGGAGACACGCGTCGCGCTATCGTCGTTCGAATGACCATTCGAACGACGATTGAAAAGAGAGGATGCGGGCTAGTTGCTTATGTAACAGATCCTTACTTCTTATGTGTCATTTCAAGTCTGGAGGACACTGTAATGACTAACGTTGTTGTCAAGAACTAGAGCAACACAACACTAATAATTCAATACATAAGTAATTCATCCATTTTCTAGGTAGCGTTTGGGATTGCTCATGCTTATCGGTAAGTACTTATAAATGATTTAGCTTATTTAAGTGTTTACACAGGTGTAAAAAAGTGCTCATTTGAAAAAATTAGGTGGTCGGATTGCTAAATTAGATGGCCGGATTTAGTACTTGTGGATAAGTACTTAAAAGATAGTTGGCTTATTTAAATACTTATATGTTATTGTAAAAAATTGGTATTTGATAAACACATTTTAGTTAAGAAAAGTGTTTGGTAATCATACGTATTAAAGCACTTTTTTTTTCATTCTATCCAAATTAACCATAGCAAAAGCTTCTATTTTATTTGGATCCTTAAAAAAAAAACAAATTTTGAAAAAAAGAAGAAGGAAAATTTTGTTAAAAATAAGTTTTGATAAAGAATGAAAAACAAGAAAAAGTGCATCTTATAAAATAAATCTATAAAAAAAATGAAAATATCATCTATGAAATAAAATCTCACACATGTATCAAATGTTAAATATGTAATTAATGAACTAAATTTAAAAAAAAAAAAGGAAAATATGTTAAAAATAAGTTTTGATAAGGAATAAAAAACAAGAATAAATGCATCTTACAAAATAAATCTAATCTATGAAAAATGAAAATACCATTTATGAAATAAAATCCCACTCATGTATTAAATGTCAAAATATATAATTAATTAATTAAAATTAATATGACTTATAGGAACCTGAATTTTGAAGAAATAATAATATAATTTTAAAATAAATATTTGAAGAATAAATTAAATAAATTTAAAACATTGAGGAATAAAGGATTAATCTAAGTATTTGGAGGATTAATATTATAATCCAAATTCATATTTTGAAGAGAACCAATAATGAGATTAAATTTGAAAATTTTGAAAGAAAGAAAGGGTATTTCAGTTTTTTTTAGTTAGTCAAATTAGTAAATTGATTAATTAAATAATGATTAAATTTGAAATATTTATTTAGACTTAAATTGGGTTTAGTTTGGATTTAAATAGCATGGTTTATGACATAATAGGTAAGAAAAGGACCTATTGGTAACTATACTTAATTAGGGGCAATAATTTGATGAATAATTGAAGTTATGGGGTAATTTGGTAATATCTAAAAACAAGAAACAAAAATGTGATGAAAATAAATTAAAATAGAGGATTCTCATACGTATGAATTTTGGAAAGATTTGAGTGGGTTTAGGAAAGTTTTTAAGTAGGATTAGAATACCTAGTAAGATGTGGGTGTAAAAGAGAAAGTTAGAGAGAGAGTTTAGGTTTTCTTTATTGATCTATACGGCCGAAATCAAGAAAAGAATAGAGAGAGATATCATGGCTAGAAGAAGAAGAAGAAGAAGAAAGATTTCTGAAAATTCTGCAAATTAAAGGAAGTAGTAACCTTTACAACTTGGAAAAATTGCATGGTTTTATGTTTAATCGACAAACTTGGTTTCAATGGATTTGATGAATGTTTTGGAAGTGGTTTGATTGCTAATATGATAAGGAATAGGTTTCCCATGATGAAGTCATAATTTGAATAATGGGTTAGGTGAATTATTCTTTGTATTAAAAGAAGATCATATATTTTTACGTGCAGTTATTGGCACTTTTAAATCTATACTATATTTTTGTAACGCCCCGGATCCGTGTTGTTCAATAAAGATATAACATGTCTCACGGAGTGTTAGGTAAGGATCTTTAAACATTTATGATCACTGGATAATGATCTAACTAAAACATATCAGAGTGCACAATTATATTTTATCTAAGAATTCAATACTTAAAACTTAACTAGGATTCAAATGGTACAACCCCAAATGACTTTATTACACCTCAATCATTCAATTTATTCAAGATTCAAATCAAAATAACCTACAAGTCTAAGGAATGTAATAGTAGTCTTCCTCCCTATAAGTCTCAGTCAAATCTACCCCAATAGTCGCCTCACCTCGAGTATCTGAAAACAAAACAAAAACAACAGAGTGAGATACAAATATCTCAGCGAGTAGCATATGCATGCAAAAATAGTTAACCGCAATTCAAATTATGCATCGATAAACATCCCGTACGATTAAGCAACTAATACAATTTCCACATTTAAAACCAAAACCAATTAATCAGTTCTAATCACATTTCAATTCAATGCGGCAACACATCGATTGGTCAATGTCATGACTATTGTTAAGTTGATAAATTAAACATGCCAAGTAGACACTCCACACCTCCATGTACATAGTTCCGGCCTACTCAGGGTTTCGGAAACTCTGAAATGACGGCCTACTCAGGGTTTCGTCATCCAATGCCGGCCTACTCCCCGGGTTTCGGCATTGACAACCAGGCCTACTCAGGTTTTCTGGCTGCTCTACACCGGTCGTGGCAACACACAAGGCCATGCAATTTCAACAACCAACAATAACATTACATTACTAAGCTTAAGCATGGATCCAGGACAAGCTAAACCAAAACAATAAATCATCGTATAATCTCAATTCCAACATCAAAGTAAAACAATACATGCCACATCATGTATAACTCAACACAGTTCTCCACATGTCCCTCTGGACCAGACGGTACCTCAAGTACTTTTAGTATTTTCCCAAATTCGTAACACATGCCAATTTGAAATAAAACTCAATTACTCACACCAAGAAAATCTTTACAATACATTCAGAATTTTCCAACAAGTAAAACCAGTATTTAATAAATTCTCAACCAAGTACAGTGTATAAAACAAAGAGGAAACTAACTAGGAACTCCTAGTGTTTGGTACCCAGTACATCACTTACAATTTACCTAAAATTTGCCTTGGAAGCCTCTAAGAATTTCCACTTAATTTTTCTCCTATTAATTGAATAGGAAATACTGGTTCTAAAGTCCCAAACAAGTGATTGGTTAAGTGGTTGAACCCTCAAATCATCAAAACCAGTTTGGTTTAGTCAAAAATACAATTCGGCAAGCTTATTAGACCATGCGCTGACCTCCTGCGCTAGGCGCGAGGTCGGCGGATGGGTCGATGGTCGAAAATGGGGTATGCGCCTACTTAAATTCAAGTGAGCGCGAGCTTGGCGCGAAGTGAGCGTGAGATGAGCGTGAGGTTCGCGTGAGAAGAGCGAATAATATTTAAGTGAGCGCGAGCTCGGCGGATAGGAAGGATGTATCTCGCGCTCACTACCTGAAGTCGGTGCAAGTGAGCGCCAACTGAGCAGATACTCATTGTATTTTTCGACTCTATGTTATTTCCAGATCTCCAACTTTGGCCGATCTTTTTCGGTCTGTAACCATTTCTTTAATCTCCTAATCTCCCCAGAACACATTCAAACTAGTTTTGAAATTTATCTAAACATATTTTCTATTTATCATCATTCAGTTATAAATAAACTCATGCTCGGACGAGTTCTTCTAGAAATCACTCAGAAATCACTCATGCATCAGAATAAACTCACGAATAAACACAAAACCTCAGTTTTAAAACGATGCTACTCACCTCTTGCACGCTTATATCCCAGCACAAATATATTCCAAACCACGGCCGATCACCAACAGTCCATCTGCGTGCTTGCTAACACCGCCGAGATGATCCTCTGTTCGCAAGAGGAAAAACCTTCTGAATCCTTGATCACCAACACCACAAATCCAGTAGCTGTTCCCTTCTCTTCCCAACGAAACCCTAGATAGCCAACTAAGAGCCGCAATCGCCAATCTCTTCGGTTACGAGCGAGAGTAAAAAGAGTATTCAAAACAAAAACCTAATTTCCCTTAAATATATATACCTTCCATAAGTAGATTGCCGCTCGACAACCTTTGAAATTCATTGATTCCGTGTATGCTCGCACACTGAAATCCCTACATATACCCACATCTACTTAAGTTAATATGCACACGTAATTAACTTTAAATAAAAATAAAAACTTAGCAAAAATCGGGGTTTTACAATTTTTTTGCAAGAAGGCCCTTTGAGAAGTGTGCCAACTGCAATGCACAACTTTCCATAAAAATCCTTCCTCACATTGTCAAGATTCAATAATAGAAGGGGTGTAATTGTCATAACAACACAATTCCCTCATTTAAAAGTTCAGCAGTTTTGTAACCCTTCCCTCTACATCTCTAATCACATGCAGTATTGCACGTGCACCTTTCTAGTTGAAGTAATGAAGGAGTTGTGTAAATTTTAGGTGTACTATGATATAATTATTGAATCATTGTGGATTTTTATTATTGTTCTAGCCGACAAAACTAGCACTTTGGATTTAGATTTAGTATTCTAATAAATATGGATCCGAGGCACTACATGACCACTATCATGTGCAGGATTTATAGCATTTGTAATCATATCTCTATTACAATCCATCTCCCCAAGCAGATACTGTTGGATGATATCATTAGGATCTGGTTTATCATCAAAGGATCTTTCTCCATCTTCAAGTATACACTCTTCACCTTCATATTGTCTAAAATTCCCATCATATAATGTAGCTTGTTGAATAAAATTGTGTATAGTCACTATTGCCACAACGATATATCCTTGTGTTGAAATTGGATATGGAGTCATCAATTTTGAAATTGGGAACCGCGGCTTCAACACACCAAAACATATTTCTATCACATTTTGCAGCAATGAAGGGGCATAATTAAATAATTATTTAGTCCCCTAGCTTGACTACCACGTTGAAAGTCTTGAAGATGATAATGAATTCATCGATATGGTGCAAGAAAACCATGCATATTAGGACACCCCCGCGTCAACAGCATAATATTTATCTGAAATTTTGAAAAAAAAAAGTAAACTATTATAATAAAATATTTACTTAAAGTCATAAACAAAAACATTTAATTAATTTATTTTACTAACCAGGTGGGGCATGAGGAAAATTCAATTCTTGCCTATGAATAGCTTCTAACAAGATACGTGAATCATTAGTTATTCCTTCTCAACCGGCATAAACATAAGTGAATAGCATGTCAAAAGAACATGCTGCCATGAAATTTTGTGTGCAATCACCTTTCTGACCATGATATGGTACTTATTGCTCCAATGGTATAACAGTATTAATATATGTTCCATCTAGTGCACCAATACAATCCTTCATATTAAAAAAAAATTTATTGAACATTTATTAACAAAGAGTATATACAAATATTTGTTAAAAATAAAAATAAACTTGTATTCATAAGGTTGTTCACTTAGCTTAAAAAATGGCCAATATTTCTTATTTCTTTGTATTTTTGCCGGGACTTCAGAAAATGAAAATTTCGCCATTGCAATTAAAACATTATTAAAGTGATGTGATATTGTGACATCTCGATCCCACATTGGAAACAAATGAAATCCCGGTGGGATATATGAGTCAGGAAGAACATTTAACTTAGCGAGGTGTCTTTTGGGGACAAAACCGTGCGGGCATAGGCCCAAAGTGGACAATACCTCACTGGGTTGAGTCGTTACAAATGGTATCAAAGCTGGATTCGAGTACAATAGTCCATGGCTGGTGTGGGTCCTAGCATTGCTCGTGGGAGGTGGTTGGACTGACAAGGGTGGCCCATAAGGGGCTAGCAGGCTTCTAGGTTAGCGGACCACTGCACGAGGACATGCAGTCTTGAAAGAGGGGAGATTGTGACATTGTGACATCCCAATCCCACATCGAAAACGGATGAAATCCTAGTAGGATATATGAGTCAAGAAGAACACTTAGCTTAGCGAGACACCTTTTAGGAAATAAACTGTGTAGGCTTAGGCCCAAAGAGGACAATACCTTGCTGGGTTGGATCGTTACAAGTGATGACATAGTTTCACCTGAATGTAAAAACTTGTCTTTTAGAATTCTGTTTCATTGATTATATCCAATAATGATCATAAAAATAGCCAGTTGCTTTCTACCCTCATCCTTCGTGTATATTTTGGCACTTAATTAAGCAATCCCAAACGCAGCTTTAATAAAGTAAAATTTTAAGTTGCAATCTTGTTTGGTAATTTAAAGTGATTAAGTCCTTATCCATAAGCAGAAGAGAGAGGCTACTCGTAAGTAGAAGCCCCTATTAGCAACTTCTCCTTCCACTTATGCGAGAAGCTAGTGCTTATCGATAGATATGACCTTGTCAAATTTTCAATTCTTCCTCCATCTTCTTCTCTTGGTCTATTTCTCCCATCTCCTGCCCGGCGAGCTCCTTGACTTGCTCCTATCCTCTGGTCAATCGGAGTGATCATCATCATATCTACAACTAATCCGACCATGTATTGATTGTCTATGCATTGAGTATTTTCCTGCGACTGATCGGAAACTTCAACTAATCCAACCACTGGCACAGCTCCCAAGCAATCTCCGACCTCTGGTTAATCCCTTACTAACGACGAACATGTTGAAAACTCCAGCCCCGATGGAATCAAAAGCTGGGAAAGAATTGTAAGATCATCTACGTTTGGTAACCCAACCTCCATTCCATAACTTGCTTCTCTTCATCTCCACCACTAACATCACCTTCATTCGCTCATCGACACTTCTTCACCCATCTTTCTTATAATCAGAAGCCAATATTATGGTTTCGAGTTAACAACCTGGGATTGATGAGGACTGTGAATCGGTTGTTGAAAGTGAAGAAATTAGGATTTTTCAAAAACAAGATCTCCATGAGAGAGCGAAGGTTTCAAACTCAATATTTTCCATATTGAAAAGAGATCAAAACTACGGTTATCTTTTTCGAATCATCGGAAGCAGAGGGGAGGGGAAATTGAGAAATTTGCAAAGAAAATAGGTGGAGAGCATTGTGGGGAGATATTTCGATGAAATGATTTCAAAATTGAGTGGTTCAATTACAGCCACATTGGGTTTCAAGCTTTTGCATTGACTGTATTAATCTTATCAATGTGTCTTGTTATACTTCTTATGTTAAGTTATTCGGTTAAAAGCTGATGTTTTTGTAGTCCATGTTAATGGTTAGCCACCTATTTGATGATATTACTAGGTGCATAATGGCGTACCTCAATTCTTGTTTGAAAAATATCTGCAATAGTTTTCATTTTGTATCAATCTGGTATGGTTTTTGTCACATTGGGTTTCTACCATTGCTCTATATATTGATGGAAGAGCATTTCACTTTCGATAACAAAACAAAAGTCTTGATGATTAACGAAATATAAGAGAATTTGATTAGGAAAGAAGAGGTACTAGAGATGATGTGATGCAGGGGAATCCGAGACAGATGATGCTGAGCTGTCAGATTACACATTGATGGCACTGAAATATCATGAGTTGGCAGATCAGTGCAAAGGTAGGAAGTGATTGTGATGTCTTTCTAATTGGGGTAGTTTTGAGTGCGTTTTAGTATTTTGGCCATAACTTTGGTTACGGGTATCGAAATCGCGCATATGACCCCATTAAGGAAAGCTATTTTTGGCGCGCATGCCGTGGATACCCACCTAAGTCAGTGTGCATCTTTTCCGACCTCAAATTCTACTGTTGTCCCCTCCGAATAGCTATTTTTAGTTATTTTGCTATTTCTGGTAATATTTCATTTATCAATTAGGAAGTGATTTTAAACCCGATTTGGGCCAAAATTTTTCACAGGTTGCTTATTTTATTCTGTATTTCATTTAGGAATGCTTTAGGGGATTTTTTCGTTTTTAGTAACTTTCCAATACAGACGAATTTTGGCTATAAAGTCCAGCTTGTGGACTGATTTTAGGATTACTTGATTAAATAATATTCAGTTGAATCTCAGAGATGTTTTCTCTGTGTTTTTGGGCAAGCTACTTGTGTTCTTACCTGTTAATTATCTGTTCGAACTAGCCTGTAGAATAATCGCTATTCTGTCCGGCGTCATGATGTCCCTTTATCATGTCACAAAACAAAATCAGGACAAGCCATCAAATACTAGTGAACACTAATTACAAGGTATAAAGCATCAGTATTGTAAAACCTAGAATTTTCAGCAAATAAATAAAGCGAATTAAATATGAATATTTGGAATGTTAATGAATTTATCGAAATAATTGGAGATTAAATGTATAGCATATGATTTGGGGTACTTTTCATTCATCCAGAATGTATAATTTATTAAGAATGATAAGGAGAATAAATTTGGAAATTTTAGAAGAAATCCAATGGGTAGATATGAAATTATCAAGAGAAGGGTAATTTGGTCAAATTCCTACTCATTATTGGTAAATAATTAAATAGATTAATTAAATTATTATTAGACTTGAGAAATTATGTTAGACCTAAGTTGGGTTTAAATTGATTATTAATAATGATATTTATAGCTTAATAAGTGGGAAAAGGGTATATTGGTAATTATAGTTGATTAGGAGCCTTAAGTTGAGAAAAATAGGAGTTTTGGAGAGTTTTTGTAATATTTAAAAATAGGGGAAATAAATAGCACGAAAATTAGGAAAAATAGAAGTTTCTCTTATTTAGTATTAAGAGGGAAGAATTAGAAGGAGTTGTGAAAGATTATGAAAGCTTCTAAGTGAGATTAGGAATCCTAGTGGGGTTAGTTAGAAAGTTTCCTAAACCAAACAGGACTTCTATTTTTGGCGAGCCTATAAAAGGGAAGCTTTAGGAAGGAGTTAGGGTTTCTTCTAATCAAATCATATAGAAGAAAAGGAGGAGAAAGGAGGGCTCTCACGTTTGGGGAATTTAGAGAGAGAAAGTGCAGCATAAATTTCTAAGCAGCATTCATCCAAGTGCTATCTAGAACGATTCAACCGTTGGATCGGCCTCAAATTTGGGGGTTTTGTTCATGACTAGTGGAGCTTCAATCTGAACGGTGGAGATAGTGTTTTGAGGTCTCTAGAGGGGTGCGATAGTAGCAGAATCTCGGCAGTAACTTGAAGAGAAGGATTTTGCGTTATAAGGCAAGTAGTAACACCTCGTTTTGTTTAATCGTTGCATGATTTTAGGTTTAATCATTTGGGTTTGATCTGGAATTAATGTATGATGATTTGAGATGCTTAACATGTATTTTATACAATATATTTCATGGGTTTAATTGATCATGGATGGGGTTTATGAAAACTGTCAAGCATGCTTAAAGTATTGATTTTCTTTAGGTTTTGATTTAGATTTATTGTAAATCTATGTTTAGATGTGTTTCAAATGATCTAACATGTTTAGAGGTTGAAAATATATGATTTAGAAGTGATTTGAGGAGTTGATTTAATGTTATTTAGATTTAGAATGAAATTTTGTGCAGTAAAGAAAAACCCAGAATTTGCAATTTTGTATGGGCACCTGACAGGTCGCTTGAGCGCCCTGTTGAGTGCCCATGTTAATTAAAGGGAGCGCCTGACAAATCGCTTGAGCGATCTGTTGAGCACCCACGTTAAATAAAAGAGCGCTAGACAGGTCACTTGAGCGATGTGCGCAGGGTTGCACGACGAGGCGCACGTGGAATGCATGCCTCCTAAAGGGTAAAATGGGAAATTGGAGTCGCCACTGCCTGATGGGGTGCAGGCAAATACCTGGGTACCTATGTTAGTCTATTTAAATGGTCTGGGACTTGAGATTCTGGCTAAAGTCTCAGTTACAGTGTGGGGAAGTCCGAAGACACTTCGGTCCGCCCCGTCGATTGACGGGTCCCTTGGGTCTCCCTGGTTCAAGTCAACTTTGGTCTATCTCACCCAATTTCCTAAGCCAAAACATGCACATTCATTTCAAGTCTAGTGGGGACCACTTGAATGGTGTGGGTCCCCTTTTTATTTGATTTTATCTTTTTATTTTGAAAGTGAATTGGGTTTGGTGTGGGCCCCGTTGGAGGCCCACATGTGCTCAAGTTGGGCCCATTGGGCTCCAAGGCCCATGTTGGGTCTCTGGTTGGCCTAGAAACCAAACTGGTTTGCTTGGCTTAATGGCGAATGGGTTAGAAAATGGCAAAGGAGGGAAAAAAACCAAAAATTGGGGTTTTTGGGGTGTATCCGAAATATATTTTCAGATATGGGGAGATTAGGGCTTAGCCGACTTGATTTTTCGGATAAGCCCAGAAAACTTGTTTTTTTGGGCTTTTTTGAAAGGGGACTTGATTCTTGGGCTTGTGTCGGCCCACAGTGGTTCGAGAATGAGGGGTTGGCCTTTTTTGGCCACTTTTGATGGTTTTCCAAGCATGGGAAGGGGAAAGAAGGCTAGGGGCCTCTCCTTCCTTGCTTTGAGTTGGAACTCAAGGGTTCTTAGGTAAGGGATGAGATACCCTCCCTGTGGTTTTACAGCACCATCCTAGTCTCTCATGGGAGGAGACAGGGCCATGACCCGAAAGGTCGTGCTTAGGTGGTCTCGGCTACACCATTCTCATGCACATATTCAATACATTCAAGCAATCAAATAAGCAAGGAAAGCATTCAAGAGGGACATGAAAACAGTAGAGAAAGTGGGTAACTTAAAATGTGTTCAAGTGGCAAAAGAGAAGGGAAATTGTTAAGAGCCTAGCAAGCTTCCTAGATGCAACATGTGTGTACATGTGTTGGCTCCCAACTCATGTGCATAAGATGTGTCAAAACAGCAAGGAGAAGTAGTGGAGTGTGTGCAATGTGCCATTTATCATGCACCCACAACTAAAGAAGAGATGACCTATCATGTGGAGCAAACAACAAATATGCAAAGACGCTAGAGATAACAAAGGCCTTTAAAGAAAGGAAACGGGGGGATTAAGGGTACATTGGATGGAGAGGGGAGGACATATCCTCCTTATAAAAAAAAATACAGAAGAGTAAAAAAGGAACATGGAGGGATGTTCCATGACATGCTTTAAGAGATGTAGACACGACCTCTCTTCCTCCCTTGAACTTCGGTACTTCCCCTTACCATGGGAAGTTCATTGGTATAAAGAAATGAAAAAAAGAGGGTGAAGAAACAGGATGAAACACATGCTCAAGGTGGAAAGAACAAGACCAAAAAGAAGCTTGCTCACAATACTTTTATTTTTATATATGTTGAACTACCTGTACCAAAGAGGCATACCTTGGTGTTAAAACCTTGCTTGCGGTGTGTGAGAGGCTCCTTGAGTTGTTGGACAACAACTTGAGCACCTTTTCTTTGTCCCACCAAGGCCTTCCAAGTCTCCTTCAAGGCTTTTAATGGAAGGAGGGTGAAAGGAAGAAGGAGTGTGATGGGGTTTGGAAGAGGTTTATTTGGTTTTGAAGGGGATGAGAGAGTGGAGGAGGGGTGGAGAGAGGGGCTTCTTCTCTTTTTCTTTGGGAGAGAGGTTGGAGAGAATGGAGAGATATTTTTGGAGATGAGCCAAAACTTAAGGAGAGGGTCTACCTATGGGGTTGTGTGTGTGTGGAGGGTTAGAATTGGGGGGCTATTTATAGAGGGGAGAAATCAATGAGGGAGGGACACATGGAGGAAAGAGAGAGGGTGAGGTGTCAAATGGAGAATTAACACATGGGGAATTGTTTTATTTTATTCAAGATCTTTTTAACATATTAATATTATATTCTACTAAAAATTATTTTATTCAAGATATTTTTTAAGATACTGATAATATTCAAGATATTTTCTTTTGTTGTCCTTTCTTCGCCATGTGGCAGATTTCTGCACATTCGCCACGTGGGCAGTTTTCTGCAACTTCTCTCGAGAGTTTGAAATTCTCATAACTCTCTCATCTGAGCTCCGATTCTGGTAAACTCAGTTGCACTGGAACCGAGTCGAGATCCTCTATCCACTGGGACAGGGTTTTGCAGTAAATTCAAGTTTTTAGTAGAAAGCCGAAGTCACGTCCGGAATCTTAATTTGCTCATATCTCCCTGATCCGGGCCCTAATCCTGGAAAATTCAATTGTGTCGGAATCGTGTCGAAATTTTTTTTTTTTGGACTGAATTAGCAGTTAATCTGGGTTTGAGCAGAAAGTCAATTTCTGCTCCCCCGGGACTTGATCTGCCCATTAATCCTTCATCTGGGCCCCGATTCTAGCAAACTTAGTTGCGTCGGAATCGTGTCGAAATTCTCTATCTGCTGGGATAAAATTGGGCAGCTAATCCGGGTTTGAGCAGAAAGTCAATTTCTGCTCCCCTAGGTTTGACCAGCTCATAACTTCTTCGTCCGAACTTAGCTGTGTTAGAACCGTATCAGAATCGTCTATCTATTGGGTAGAAGCATGGTGAGTGATTATCACCTGATAAAAAAGTCAACTTTTCCCCCTTTAGGGTTTGAATTTTCAGTTAGGGTTTTCATTTTCGACACTTCCGGGAGGTGCAAAAATGAGGTGCTTACAGCTGCCCCTCTTTGCCAAAGTCACCTTGCGGATGAACGGCAAAGAATAAAAGAACCTCGTTTTTGTGCCCTGCATTTTTGTCGACATGATTGACGAGCTTAGTCCTTTTGATGTTTTCATTGAATGGGAAGCGCCAAATGACATGGCTTTTCACTTCCTAGCTTCGGAGCTTGCTTACCCTTAATTTCTCGGGTTTTCTGGAGCAACTCCTAGTCCTTTAGTTTAAGTTTAGAAGGAGGGATTGGACTTGAGCTCACCAACCTGTTTCGACGTTGATGCAAGACACTCAACAATGTTTTTTTCTCTTATTTGTTCCATTAAAGCTCTTAGGTGATTTCTGTTCTGACTTCTTTTACCCTTTTTCAGACTTAGGACTTTGGGAAAGGTTTTTTTTCTTTTTAGGTTTGGCAGGGGAGCGGAAGTAATGAGGAATGGAGGGAGGTGCTTTTGGTGAAGAGGTGCTCTCGGCGCTATCCGGTGCCTCAAGGGAATTTGCACACCTATCCTATTCGATTTACAAAAGTGGGAAATCAAAAATTTACAAATGGGGCCAGTTTGCCCAAAAGTTTTTCATTCTGCTCTTTCTTCCACCATCTCTTTCTTCTAATGGGGGTCACTGCTTGATTATGTCCAGACTTCTCTCTGGGAGGCTCTTTCCACTAGGGGTTTGTGAGAGCCTTCATGCATTCGTCTCTCTTCTCTGCAAAGCCAACCTCGTCAGATTGGGCATGGCCTTGACATGCGGTTTGGGGCTCCCATTGAACAAGGGAAAATCCACTGGGGATGCATGAACTTTTTACTTGCAAAGGATAAGGGAGCTCTTTGCAACTCCTCTGTTGGTGTGCTTTTGATTACTGTATCGGCTTTCCTTTGCTTGCCTTTCCGCCGTCCTTCTCTTTCGACTTCAAAGTGCTTCTTGACATCCTCTGGCTCTTTCACCTTACTTGGGTCTACGAAATTCTCATAGAGCAGTGAGGTAACTGAAATTCAAACTGCGAACACTTATAGCTTACTTTTTTTTTTTATGTTGTGTGCAAGTGCACACGACTGAAATGAAATATATTTTTTCTCTTTTTTTTTTCAAAATTTTTGGTGCAAGTGATTTAAAAGAAAAGGCAGGACCAATGACCATGGTGAATTGCCCTGTTAACTCAAAGTGTTTTGGGATGGTGTGTTTGACACGTATTCCCGTGAAATTCCTGACTTGTGCTAGTAGAGGCTTTGCAGCGGTTTAAAAGTTGAGGGGCATCTCAAGGGATGTTCTCTCTTCCCCAGTTTTGATTTCTTTCACCTTGACCCAATTTTTTAGGGTGGCTTCAGGATTTTGCAATTTGGGGGTTTTCCCTTTTTCTTTTCCCTTGGGTTAGTGTCTGTCCCAGTTTACGGGTCTTTGGCCGACTTGTGTGCATCATGTCCCATAGATCAGAGATGTCTTGAAATTAGGACGAAACATCGGCTTGAGAAAGGACGGGTTATAAGGCTCAAGTTCTTGCCTTCTCATTCTCAGGTTACTTTATGTCTTGCCGAAGCTCATTCTTCTTTCTAGATTCCTTCCTCATAAATGTGCATGATTTCAATTGTCACATCCTCTGCAATCAAAAAGGACGTTCTGATGGGATGAAACGAAGGCTAAGGTTTTTTGGTTTATGAAAGAAAGGGAATATGGCTCAAAGTCTCTTTGTAAACGGTCTAGTCATGTTCTACCCTTTTCTTGACTGCTTGGGCTTTGCTAATACCTTTTCACTTTCCTTCATTTTTCTTTTTGAGGCCTTTTGTGACCTTCGCTTTTTCCTCTAGCATTTTTGCTTTTACTTTCCTTTGCTCTGGGTCATCTTGGCTTTTTGCTCTTAGCATGCCCCAGTGTGTTTTCTGCTTTCTTTTCTTTTTCTTTGTTTTTGCTCATCCATGTCTTTTCTTCTTTACCAGGCACCGTATTTAGTACTCATGACTCAATGGGTTAGAAAGAAGAAAGTTAGGCTCAAATGGTTTGACTAGAGATATGATTTACAAGTTTGGGCAAGTAAGCAAAGATGGTCTTTCATCCTTTTACAGAAGTTGTGACAACTTGGTTTAAATGTTCATGCAAATTCATTCAGGAATCTACTCATCCATTTTCTTTTTCTGCTTTGCCCCAGTGTGGGGTGGCTAGACGCAACACGGATATTTGAATGATACAATCAAGCCCAAAGTATTTTGACTAGCGGTTCTTAAAATTCAGGATGCATGAAGGATGGCCTCTCATCCTTTCTTAAAGGCATGATGTTAAAGCCGGCCTCGGCCCTTGGCTGGTTTAGAAACTTTCGCTTTTCTTTTTCTTTTCCTTTTTTTCTCTCAAGGGTTACTCTGCCCCATTGTAAAGATAGGTTTGGGAGGAAAATCAAGGTCTGGATCAAGAGAGGATTGCCTTTGGCTCAGTCAAGGTTCTCATGGGACAATGTACTGTACCCCAGCTGAGGACACCTTTGAGCGACTAGGCGTTTTCCATGATCGTGGTTGTGCCAAAAAGGATGTGGTCTCAGAGCGATGTCATCATCAACCAAACAGTTGCATTTTTTCAAAAGTTTTCTTTTTACGTATGCAAATAACAGAATTAAAAAGTTCACTTAATAGTTATAACAAAAAGTATCAAGAGTAAAGGAAACCTCCTTTTAAAAGTCGGCCTTGCAGGTAGCAAAGGGCACAGAGCGCCAGTTATTTGGTGGTGCTTTGTCTTTCTTGTTGACTTCAGCTATCTCTTCTGGTTCAATTCTGCTGATCACGACCATGTTGATGAATTCTTCTAGTTCACTTTCTTCTGATGACGAGTATTCCGGTTCCTCAACTGCCTGGGCAGACTCATCCTTGCTTTCCTCTGAATCAGATATGTCGATGAATGTGGGAGTGGATGGTGGCACTCCTTCGACTGTGACATGAGGGAGGTCGGGCCATGTAGGTATCTCATGCGAGGGGGAGGTGAAGGAGTCTTGATCATGCTCCGGCGATGGTACATCAGACGGATGTAGGTTCAACTCTGATGTTGCAGACATGCAATCAGGAGGCCATTCAGCAGACCTCTGGGGATGTACTCTCAAATTGTCAATTGACGAGTCTAGGGCACATGGCCTGCCTTGGAACCAAAGTCCTTCAGAGCTACCTACTCCCTCTCTGGCTGGAGGTGATAGAGAATCACTGATCCATCCACAATTGGTTTGGCGTCGTGGCCCTGTGACCTCTTCGCTGCCTTGGGGATCGTCCTCGAGTGCACAGATGTATACTTTTATATTCTCTTAAGCTTTAGATTCCTTAGTGGGAGCAGGTGGAGTGCCTTCTACGTCCCTTCTTTCGATGACAATTGTTGCTACCAACTTGGTCTCCTCCTAGAGGTATACGCTTACTATCTGACCTGGCCGTCCAACCAGGGTCGACGGGGTTAAACTGCCCTTCGCTGTCAATGCTGCTATTCACCTGATTTACTGAGTTGCTGGTAGATGCCTTGGAGTGATCCGGGAGAGGATTGGTTTAAATTCCTGTGGCAGGGGTTGTTACTGGGGGATCGATCGAGATACTCTTGTTGTTGATCAAGTCTTGCACGTCGTGCTTCAAGTCCCAGTAGCGGTTGGTATGATGCCCAAGAGCTCCCATGTGGTATTCGCAATACTCATTGGCATTATATGAGCAACTATTGGCTGGCTGGTGGGTTGGTTGCTTCTTCTACAGATACCCTTTCTTCAATAGGGTTGGAAGCAGTTCCGCCAACGGGTAAGGGAGAGGTGTGAATATCCTGCTCATCCTTGCTTGCATTTCTTCTCTGGACCACCTCGGCTGTCCTGTGAACTGTGCTCCTTGGCCAGTGTTTTGACTTTCCCTTCTATTTGGTGCCGAGAAGTGGAAAGGCTTGTTTTGCTGAACATAGTTGATCGTCTCATCTTCTTTCTTTTTGTCTATGCCTCTCCTACTATTGGGGTTCCTTCTCTGCTCTGTTGTGAAACCTGCCACTTTGCCAGACTTCACTCCATCCTCTATCCTGTCAGCTACCACGACTAGATTGGCGAAGCTTGCAGCGCATTGCCCCAGTAGAAGTGTATAATATGGCTGCCCAGAGTTGAGATGAACAGCATTACCATCTCTTTCTCTAGCATGGGGGGTTGGACCATTGCAGCCGTTTCCCGCCATCTCTTGGCATACTCACAAATAGACTCGATGCTCTTCTTGAACTTTTTCTGCAATTCCATTCGAGTAGGCAAGACCTCGGTATTGAATTTGAAGTGCTCAAGGAAGGTGCTTGCAAGATCATCCCAAGTTCTGATTTGGTTCCTATCCAGACTAGAGAACCATTTCAGTGTCGATCCCATCAATGAGCATTAGAAGAACTGAATCATGATCCTTTTGTCGTGTGCATACTGGCACATGTCCCCATGCTATGCTCTTAGGTGTGACAATGGGCATCTGGTTCCATCAAATTTCATGAAGTCTGGACACTTGAACTTTGGTGGAAGCTGCAAATTCGGGAAGAATCCCAGCCTATCCAGTAAGGCTTCTTTTGGCACGGGGCCTCTGTTCATGTTTTGCATCTGTTCCTTCAGTACTTGTAAATCCGCTTGCATCCGAGTTGTGACACCAGTCGCCTCCTGCACTCGGTACACTCTTCTTCTTCGTGCCCCATTCCTTGCGGCATTACTTGTTGCTGTGGAATAACAGGGGGTGCCGGAATCCTCAATTGTTGCTCTGGTTGGGCTGGTAAAGGTTGTGGAATCAGCTGTTCTGGAGGCTGCAAGTTCATCTGTGGGATGGTAGGTGGTGGCTGCTCTAGCGGGATTGGCAATGGTTGAGGAGCCGGTTGTTGTGATAATGGTTCTGGTGGTTGTAGTAGAGGTACTGGCTGCTGGGGCGGAGGTATCGGCAACTATTGCTGTGGCTGTACAAATTGCTGCGGTGCTTGCAATCTTTCCATTTGCTGCATCATGGTGGCCATCATGGCTGACATGTTGGCCATTTGCTGGTTGAGACCGGCGATTACTGAATGGTCTTCCAAATTCTCTTGTTCCTAGGGTGGAGGTTGTTTTTGTCCCTCAACAAGATCCATTTGGAGTCTTCTTCCTGAACACAGGAGGTACGGGCTTCAGTTTGCAATCTTGAAACCTTGGTATTGTAAAAGGAAAGAAAGAAACAAATTAGTACAAAGAATTCATATTACATTGAGACATAATGCATGTCAATGCAGATTATTTGTGATCTTTTGATTTCCATATTTACTTGGGATGTGGAAACTCGAAGAGTTGATTTCTGCTTGATTGGATTCTGGAAACTCTAAGAGTTGATTTCTGCTTGATTGGATTCTGGAAACTTGAAGAGTTGATTTCCAGAGAATTGGTTTTGAGAAGCTTAGAGATTTGATTAAAGGTTTTGGGGTTTGTGGAAACGCGAAGCGTTGATTTCCACATTGGGCTCTAGAAACGTGAAGGGTTGATTTCCAGAGGGTTGGTGTTTTGGGAAACTACAAGAGTTGATTTCCCTAAGCAATGGAAACTCAAAGAGTTGATTTGCACTAGGTTTAGGTTTGTGAAAACGCGAAGCGTTGATTTCCAAATTGGGCTCTGGAAACGCGATGCATTGATTTTCAGAGGGTTGGGGTTTTGGGAAACTACAAGAGTTGATTTCCCTAAGTAGTGGAAACTCGAAGAGTTGATTTCCACTAGGTTTAGGTTTGTGAAAACGCGAATGAAAGAGTAGGAGACTACTCTACAGGTCCACGATCTACAACAATTAAGAACTTAACAATGCGGAAACATACACACAGCAATTATACGAGGAAACCTGAATCCAGATCCAGGAAAAACCTCGAGTCTATATGAGGCGACTAACCCTTAGAATCTCCACTATTGAATGAAAGTCAATTACAAAGTAAGACACACTTAACCTTTACAATTGAACTCACTCAACAGCAATCCACAGCTCGAATCCACGAACTGTAGCACAACTTGAATCCACAAGCTGCAAGTGACGATCTATCCAGATCCACAGCTCGAATCCACGAACTGCAACACAACTTGAATCCACAAGTTGCAAGTGACGATCAATCCAAATCCACAGCTCGAATCCACGAACTGCAACACAGCTTGAATCCACAAGCTGCAATTCACGATCAGTCCAGATCGTGACAATCACCTCAGAGTCCACTGAGATGATCCAATGCAATAGGAATCCACCTATGCATCAAACAAGGTCGATCACCAATCCAGGAGATCTCACAATCAAGTGAAGTTCTGAACTGAAGAAGAATCCTCAAACTTCAATTCCAGGTGATCTCTCTCAGATCTCCCCCTCACTCGATCACTGACTCTCTAAAGATCAATTGATTGAATCTCGAACACCTCAAGATCCAAATCAGATTAATCAAAAGAAAAAAGTCACTTCAAAAAGAATACAGCCCGTCTATTTAAAGAAGAAATCTCAAATCGCGTTGAGCGCTGGTGGTGTCGTGGCGCGATCGGGGTAGACGGCTGGTAGCAAACTCAATCCCGCTCAAATCCAAAAGACTCAGTTAAGGGCGCGCTGCCAGCACGCTGCTAGCGGGAGGGAACGTGGCATGTGCACAGCTGATTTGTAGACTCTTCAATCTTGCTCTGCGCTACCAGCGGCGTGTCGGCGTCGCCTTACGACGCAGGTGCGCGTGCTTTACTTTCAAAGTGCTATCTCACTTATGCGCTGCCAGTGGAGTGGCAGCGGCGTTGTTCCTCGCAAGTGCCTTTACGAAATGTTCTTTGTTTAGAAATCTTTACATTTCCTTGAGCTACCAGCGGCGTGGTAGCTGTGTGGCAGCCTCACCTTCCTCTTTACTAAATTCTCAGAATTTATAATTTGATTCTACACATCTTGAAGATTATTAGAGGATATAGTTTGTCAAACATTTGCCATATAAGGAGTGTGAGTTTTCACACTTACAATGCGAAGCGTTAATTTCCACATTAGGCTCTGGAAACGCGAAGCTTTGATTTCTAGAGGTTTGGGTTTTTGGGAAACTACAAGAGTTGATTTCCCTGAGCAATAGAAACTCGAAGAGTTGATTTCCACTAGGATGGATTCGGAGACTCGAAGAGTTGATCTCTAGATTGGTTTTAGGAAACTCAAAGAGTTGATTTCCTAAATGGTTTGGATGTGGAAACTCGAAGAGTTGATTTCCATAGGATGGATTTGGAGACTCGAAGAGTTGATCTCCAAATTGGGTGTCCTTGATTAGGATGAAGTTGGTTAAGGCACAGAAAATTGTTTTTGCCAAGCTTGATGCACATTCAGAGGCAATTTTGATCTTGAATTTTTTGTGTAGATTTTTAGAATGATTTGATCAAGCATGCTTATGCGAATGATCTTAAAGTGTGTGCACTTGATGCATGAAAAGATGTACATGATTAAAGCAGAGGTTAAATGATATTACCATTCGGCAAACTTGTATCAACAAATGAATGTCAAAAGCACATCAAAGAAGTGTGTGCACAATCCTAAAAAAGGTTGGTGTCCCGTGGGGCACGACTCCTAGACATACTTGTGTACGGAAGCACGTCTAAGTCCTGATCATCTGCTCTTGGTGTCGGACCACAACAAAATTACAACTTGCCATGCTTTCTTGGTATTTGTAAACATTTCAAATCATTATACCAAAAGGAGCCTCCATGATTTATTCCAATGCTTAAGTCTTACTAGAGCTTCTCTTTCAACTTAGCCAAAGGACTGGTGACAATAAACCTTCAAAAACACCCTTATTTGAGCAAACTTTTCCCCATCATTTTCCCATTCATTAGAAAAAACATAAACAGAAAAAATTCACAGAATTTTGCCTTGGATATGCAAATTTTATTTCATTTTCTTTCTAGTTTTCTATCCAGGCTATATACTCTCTTATTCACTGCATGCAAAATTATAACAAAACTTCCTTTCCATAATTTGTTTAAATATTTTTCATGAGCTATATGATTCTGAGGAATCACAAACTACAATGAGAATATCTACAAAAAATATATTTTTTTATGTCAAATTTGAAAGGAAGAAATACAATAGTCAATTGGGACTCCATGTAATAGCAGTAAATATTTTTTTACCACTGCATCAACCATAATAGCAAAATATTTCATGCATTTTTAAGTATACTCTTTATTCTTTTCAATATATTTTCTTTCAAAAAAAACCCTAAATGGAGGTAGGTGATGGCTTACAGATTTTGCTCCTTTAAAGTATCCATGAAGAGATCAAAGTTCTAATCATTCAATAGCATGTTTATTTAGTGTTTTTTTTTAAACACAACTCAAAGCTCTAGTAACTCAACTACATGATCCATAGCAACATTAAAGGGTTCGAGGAAAAAGCAACCTAAGCTCTGGGGAGTCACTACCAGCAATAGATTCAGCTAATAGTTTCTACGCATTAGAATCTTTTAGTTACTCCAACCAAATTGAAGAACCTCAAGATTAATAGATTGAGCTGTTGTTTTCTTTTCTTCAAGCTTTTATCTTTTCTTATACTTATTTATTTTTATTCAAAAAGGCTTTGTTGTGTGTAAAATAGAAGATCCTAGAGCTTGTCATTGTGTTGAACTATATAGGCACTTGAAGATTATTAGTTAAAAAAATTTCTATGCTGTTAATTGGATTTGTCCATATGCCCTGAGGATCTTATAATATTTATAGTATTAGTATTTAGGCACTGAGGTCTGAGCTATAAACACAAGACAAGAAATTGTAGTTCCTAAGATTAGGCCCAAAAATAAAAATGGGACGAAAATCTAAGAAAGCATTAATCATTACAGAACAATGAAGTGCCACCCAATAAGATTAGGGTATTATCATAATTAAATCATGTATCGATATATTAGCTCTTATTGACAATCATTGAAGTAATAGTTTGTATGGTAATTAGATATCTTATCTTGTTCTCTTTGTAGGATGATAACTTTTGCAATCCTTTTTTAGTTAGAGAATATGTAAGAAAGATAAATATCAATCACCTTAAATCCTTTTTGACTCATTGTGTGTTTGACACATGGCAAACAACAACATTTTATTGTTTTTCTTTTTTTTCATTTGTGCTTAGTTCTATCCTATATTGCATTCATTAAAGTCCAGTTACGTTATAGACTTCATTTATTAGTTTGGATTTTCATTAACGTATGACATTACGTTATTTTGACTTGAATGAATAGGAGATAAATGACAAAACGAGAAAGAGTAGCTGCCTCCTTACATGGTAGGTTAAAAGCTCATTGGACAGCTAAACACGACAAAGTATTTGTTGAGTTGTGCCTAGAGTAGACATTAGCTGGTAATAGGCCTGAAACACACCTTAATAAAGTTGGATGGAACATTGTTGTGGAGGAATTTTGTAACGCCCCAGACCGATACCCAGCAAGATATTGTCCGCTCTGGGCCCACGGGCCCTCACGGATTTGTTCTCAAGGATAACACGAGAAAACTTCCCAAGGGTCACCCATGCTAGCAGTGCTCCCACCCGAGCACGCTTAACTTTAGGGTTCCCAGGGGATTTAGTCTCGTGTTGCTCCTTAAAAGGCCTCTTGCTTTATAAGGGAACTCAAGACTACTTATAGCATCCCCGAGCATTGTGGGATCCTAACCATATGTACATCCTCGCCAGGTAGCTCGCCCAGTGAGATTACCCATTCACCCGCCCCACTCAGACAGCTAGGATGTCACATACTCCCCTCCATGGGACAATGCGTCCTCGCGTTGGGCCAAACCCTCCCACTTTCCGGTCGGGGCAGGCTCTGATAAACGCGTCCTCGCGTTGGGCCAAACCCTCCCACTTTCCGGTCGGGGTAGGCTCTGATACCATTTGTAACGCCCCAGACCGATACCCAGCAAGATATTGTCCGCTCTGGGCCCACGGGCCCTCACGGATTTGTTCTCAAGGATAACACTAGAAAACTTCCCAAGGGTCACCCATCCTAGCAGTGCTCCCACCCGAGCACGCTTAACTTTAGGGTTCCCAGGGGATTTAGTCCCGTGTTGCTCCTTAAAAGGCCTCTTGCTTTGTAAGGGATCTCAAGACTACTTATAGCATCCCCGAGCGTTGTGGGATCCCAACCATATGTACATCTTCGCCTGGTAGCTCGCCCAGTGAGATTACCCATTCACCCGCCCACTCAGACAGTTAGGATGTCACAAATTTTTTAAGTGAACAGGCTTAAGGTACGAGTAAAAATAATTGAAGAATCACTAAGACAATACTTAACTTCAGTGGCAAGTATGGAATAAGATACTTAAGGGCTTTAGTAGATCAGGATGGGGTTCAATTCTTCATGTGGAACCCCGAATTTTTTAATATGATAATATAATAAATAAATCTAAATATTGGATAATAAATTATATAAACCTGAAAAATATTGAGGAATAAAGAATTAATACAAGTATTGGACGATTAGCATTATGTTCTAAATATGTATATATTAGTAATTAAATAAATTATAGTAATTACGAGTAATTGGGAATTGAAATAGTAATTTAAATT
The DNA here is from genome assembly GCA_947561395.2 of Buxus sempervirens. Lineage (NCBI taxonomy): Eukaryota > Viridiplantae > Streptophyta > Magnoliopsida > Buxales > Buxaceae > Buxus > Buxus sempervirens. The sequence goes on along the minus strand of OX387190.1, from coordinate 1,724,066 downwards.
AATTGGAAGATTAATTATAGATTTGACTTTAAGAAGGGTTAAATAATAATTAATAGTAATAGAAAAGTGAAAAATTGATTTAGAATAATTGGGAGTGTAAATTAAATACGAAGTTTGGGGAAAAGAGGTATTAATCTAAGTCTGTATTACATCCAAAAATACTACGGAGAATAAATTTGGAAATTTTGAAAGGCATCCAACGGTTAAATATGGAATTATAAAAAAGGGTATTTTGGTCATTTCTCAATTAGCCAAATTATTATTATTATATTAATTAAATGATTATTGGATAAGAGAAATTAAGTTAGACTTAAGTTGGGTTAGGTTTACAATTTAAATAGCAATATTTAAAGCTTAATAGAGGTAAAAAAGGCCTATTGGTAAGTATATTTAATTAGGGGCCTTAATTTGAGAAATAAGTGAGATAATGGGGTGTTTAGCTAATATAAAAAAAATAAGCATTTAAAATAGCACGAAAATTCATTAAATTAGGAGTTTCTTTTGTGGGGATTTAAGAGAAAATTTAGAAAGGAGAGTTAGGATAAGATAAACAAGTGGTATTACTGGGAAAATTTCCTAATCCAATTAGGACTTCTATTTGGGTGAATCTATGAAGTAAGCTTAAAGACATAGATTAATAACTTAATAAACACTTAAGTAAATGTGTTTTAAGAGGAATGAAATCGTCTGCTCTTTGTGAGATGCTACCACATGCAGCACCTCACGGCCTGTAAAACCCCAAAATTTTCACATGATTATTTGTTATGAGAATTAACAAGTCTGTATGGGTGACATTTTCAGAGATCTGTAAAGTAGGGGTATATTGGGGATTCGAGACGTTAAGCGGGGAAAAGAGATAAATTAAGGTTAGTATTGTGCTAATAATAATTAGAATTTATTATTCTGTTTGAATTCAGACGTTTTAAAAAAAATATATATATGTGTGGGTGATTAGGTGGAGAATCAATCCAGTAGGTCAAATGGCTAGGAAAGCTGCGCATGTAGGGAGATTTCGTGGGCGAGCATGCAGTGAACCATGAGCTAGTTGGTTGAGCCAAAGTAGGGCGAGTATAAATACTCAGCGTATTTCGGTGCGTAGGTTTTCGCATACCTTGAGTTCGAAGAAATTGCTGCTGGTTTACTAGGGCTTTTGGAAGAGAGCAAAAATGTAGTGTTGCTGCCGAACGGAGTGTGAAGTGAAGGAAGAACCGAAACGAAGACGAAGTGAAGCTGCTCGATCAAGCAACTTCTGGATTTCATCTAAGTTTTCCTGCCGATCAGCGAGCGTCCAGGTTAGTACGAGTAGAGCTATTTATCGTAAAGGAATCATAGGAGGATTGACCTACAAAAGCAGACCTGATCGGAGTGTTATTTCTCTGCAGAAAACATCTTCCGATCAGAGAAGAAATTTGGCAGAAATCAATATCTGAGCTTTCGATTCCAGGAGTCGCAATTGCAAGGATTTGAGCATTCATCAGGTGAGTAGCATCATTTTAATCTGCGTATTGGATTTGATTGCCTGTGATTAGCCAAAATGCATTATTGTAGAAATTGTTAGTTTCGGACTGGAATTTTTGAGGAGATTGTATAGGCGTAGCATGAAAGTTGTTAGGATTAATTTCGATTTGAGTTTAAACGTCTATTGAATGTGGTAAGAGTGTAGAACAACTGTTGTGGAGGCTTGAAATTAGGACAGTCATAGCTATATTGAGTTAACAGTGAGTGAAAACTTTACCGAGAAAAACAGGGGAGCATCCGCTGGGTTGCCGCCCACTATTTCTACTCGGCGGCAGCTCGGTGCATAGGAAAATTTGGGTCCGCCGACCTAGCGCCAAGGGTGCTCGAGCTCAGCTCATAGAAAACTTAAGGTCCGCCAACCTAGTGTAGACACCTGATTTTTGCACTCCCAAAATAAAGAAAAATGAAAAGTCAAACCCTGAGGGGGTCAAAAAATTGACTTTTTGAGTCAAGTAAATTTGGCCATCAAACTTCATCTCATTGAAAAGAGCATTTCGACATGGTTCCAATGCAACTGAATTTTCTTTCGGTTCTAGGAGTCGCAGTTGAAGGGATTTGAGCATTCATCAGGTGAGTAGCATCGTTTTAATCCGCGTATTGGATTTGATTACCTAAGATTAGCCGCAATGCATTATTGTAGAAATTGTTAGTTTCAGACTCGAATTTTTGAGGAGATTGTAGAGGCGTAGCATGAAAGTTGTTAGGATTAATTTCGATTTGAGTTTAAACGTCTATTGAATGTGGTAGGAGTGTAGAACAACTGTTGTGGAGGCCTAAAATTAGGACAGTCATAGCTATATTGAGTTAACAGTGAGTGAAAACTTTATCGAGAAAAACAGGGGAGCATCCGCTGGGTTGCCGCCCACTATTTCTACTCGGCGGCAGCTCGGTGCATAGGAAAATTTGGGTCCGCCGACCTAGCGCCAAGCGGGCTCGAGCTTAGTGCATAGAAAACTTAAGGTCCGCCGACCTAGCGCCAAGGGGCCCAGGGTCAACGCACCCACCATTTCTCTAGGTGATGTGCGGCTGACCAATTTGAGCCCATTTTTGGTACTTTAATGCTTAAACCTCTTAGCTAGAAGTTCAATTAGGTTGCGAGAAACATTTTAGCCTGCTCCAAACCTTTAGAGATCTTTGGGTCAATTATTGGTAGGTTTTATGAGTTCCAAAAGTAAAGTTCAAAGGGCTGTTGGTAGTCTAACTTGCTATTCTTGATTCCATGAGTTAGTAACTTTGCCCTATCTACGTTTTACAATTATTTTTCCAGTTTGTGAACTTGTTAACCTGAGTTTTAATGGATTGCAAAGTGTTGAGCCGGATTTATGAAAATTGTCTTTGTGTGAGTAAAGGATTATACTATTGGTATGGATTTGTGTTTTTGGGTTAGAATGTCTATTGAAGTTCCATGAGTTACTATTCTAGTCCGGAGTGACCTGTGATGAGTTTATATTGTGTTATACATGATGATGACAATGGTTGGTTTATTGTGTTGCCAGAGGTGAGTTTATGCATTTGTATTTCTGTTTTGGTTTAGCTTCACTTGAATCCTTGTCTAAGCTTAGAAATGTGATGGTATTGTTTATTGGTGTAATTTCATGGCCTTGTGTGTTGCCACGATCGGTGTAGAGCAGCCAGAAACCCTGAGTAAGCCTGGTTGTCAATGCTGAAACCCGATGAGTAGGCCGTCATTTCAGAGTTTCCGAAACCCTGAGTAGGCCGGAACTATGTACATGGAGGTGTGGATGTCTCCTTGGAATGTCAATTAACCAATTTAAGCAATAGTCATGACATTGACCACTCAATGTTTAATCGGTATTATGGTTGGTCTTTTGTGGAAAACTGTTATTGGGATTTGGATTTTCACTTCGAAATTATCTCTATTGACTTACTTACGTTCGTTATTTATCGTGGCATATTTATAACTGTTGATAACTATTTCTGCATGCATATGCTACTCGCTGAGATATTCGTATCTCATCCCGTTTATTTTTGTTTTGTTTTCAGATACTCGTGGTGAGGCGCATACGGGGGTAGATCCGACTAACACTTATAGGGAGGAGAACTATTACTACGTTCCATAGACTAGTAGGTTTATTCGATTGGAACTTTGAATCGTTTGATTTGGAAATGTAATAAAGTGGATTGAAGGTGATTTGATTTACTATAATCAAATACTCTCTTTGGGCTTCCTAGTTGATAATTGTTTATGCACTCTGATATGGTAGAACTTAGGTGATTATCCACCGATCACATGAGTTGTGGGCCCTTACCTAACACTCCGTGAGACGTGTTATATCTTTAATGAACAACACGGATCCGAGGCGTTACAGAGATGGTATCAGAAACTTAAGCTGGAATTAGAAATTCCTAAGTAGTATGACCTTAGGAAACCTTGGGGATATTGTGTGCATGTTAGATAGAACCACGAGGATTAGAAGAGAGTTCCTAACTAATGGTGTTATATGTTTGCAGGTATACATGGCTGGTAGAGGCAGACGAGCGAGGCCTTTAGATCGTCCAGGTGAGGATATACCACATGAGCAGCCACCTGCGCCGCCACGTGGGGTTCCACCTCCAGTGGAGGATATTTGGGCTGTTGTTGGCTCACTCACCCACCTCCTTGCGATGGAAAGGGAGGAGAGGATGAGTCAAACGGGAAATGGCAATGGCCAGCGGAATGGTTAGGGAGCTGCAGTGGATTAGTAGCGGATGGGGGATGAGTTGTCCTTGAGGGACATCGATCAGTTCAAGAAGTTGACTGCCCTGCCCTTCCATGGAGTTCCAGACCCGTTGGAGGCGGAGAGTTGGGTGGTCAAAGTGGAGCGCATGTTCAATACGATGGACTGTCCGGAGGACTGGAAGGTGAGGTTAGCTACTTATAACCTAGAGGGCGAGGCCCAACATTGGTGGCAGTCATTACGGAGGTGGGCTGCAGAGGGGATTCAGATGACTTGGGACCGATTCAGGCAAACCTTCTACGAGCAGTACTTCTCTGCCGAGGTGAGGTTGCAAAAGGATAAAGAGTTCATGGACATCCCTCAAGGGTCTCAGAACGTGGCACAGTACGAGGCCCGGTATACAGTTCTTTCTCGATTTGCTCACCATATCGTACACGATGAGCAAAGACGCACTCAGCATTTCGAGAGAGGGTTGAGGGCGGATATCAGACGCATGGTCTTGGTGTTGATGTTGTAAAACCCCGAATTTTAAGCAAATAAATAAATAATAACTACGTATGAATATTTGGTATGTCAAATAAATTAGAGAATAAACTTAGAAATCTCGGAAGAAATTGAGTGAGTAGATGTAAATTATCAAGGGAAGGATATTTTGGCCAATTCATATTAATTATTGGTAAATAAATAAATATATTAATTAAGTTATTATTAGACTTGAGAAATAATGATAGATTTAAGTCGGGTTTAGATTGCCTATTAATAATGATATTTAAAGCTTAACAATTGGAATAAGGGCATATGGGTGATTATGTTTGACTGGAAGCCTTAAGTCAAGGAGATGAGAATTTTATTGAAGGATATTAATTATAATTATAGATGATCGCACTAATAAAGGAGATCAGGAGAGTGGCGCAAAATCTGACCGTTGGATCATGGTAAATAGAGGTAAGAATTAAGTAAATCCGAAACTGTGTTCTAATTGGATGGTTGTCTAATGGGTGATGCATGTGTGTTGCGTGGGATCGTGGGGTATAAAAGAATAGGGTTTATACCCTAGAGGGATGCTAAGCGTATATTCCATCGTATTGTATTTGTTTGGGGTATGCGACGGCCGAAAGAGAAAAAGAGAGAGACCGAGAAGAGAAGAGGAAGAATGAGAGAGAGAAAGGGAGACCGAGAGGAGAAGCTGGGGAGATCTTGGAAAGGAATGGGTTGCTGTGAAAGAAGAGATCAAAGCCACACGAAGAAGAAAGAGGAGAAAGAGGTGATCTTGAGCGAGTAGAGGTAGGTAGCACCCATTTTTCCCTTTGTTTTGTGTTCTTGGTTATTCGATTCGTGTTTGCATGTTTTATAGAGGTGTTTGTATGTATTTAGTATGATATCAAACTTATATGTATGTTAGAATTACTTTGAATTGGGAAAATCGGATTTCGGAACACTTTTTGTTCGTTTTCGAGTGATCGCCGACCTCACTGTGCTCGGCGATCCTCAGCGCTCTTAGGCGCTAGTTCAAAAATTGAGACCGCCCGAGACCGCTTGATGAGTTATCATTGGCGACTGAATTCAAACCACCGCCTACCCTAGACTGCCTGAGCGATCCTAGGCGATCCTGAGCACTCTATGCAGAAAATGTAGATTTTCATGTTTTTAACCCCTGATTCAATTCTAAACTATTTTTAATCAATTTTAATCCTTAATTAAGATGTTTTAAGACCAAAATAAATTATCAAATACCTTGTTTGGTAGAAAAGTAAATAGGGAATTATTTTACGTAATTAGTTGCCTAAATTTGATTTAAATAAGAAATTCTAAGTTTAATGCGGATAAACCTTTATAAATTAGACTAATTAATTAAGAGACATTAATTTATATATCAGCAATCAGATTTCTACAAATAGAGACTTTATATCAGAAACCCAAGCCTGTTGAACTACCTTTGATAAATCTTGAGTACCAGGACTATTAAGCCTTACTGGTAAAACTTTAAACCAGAAATTACCCTATAGAATTTCGAGAAAGAACCCTATATACCTTTATGCCTCATTAGTTAATTTAAATTGGTCTACCCTAATTTCCCTCCACTAAATAACAAGTACCATATTACTTTAAGTGACCACCTCTAAGCTTTAATTAACCTTTAAATTACCGTAATCGATCCCGCCACTACCATTAACCACTTGAGTCTTCCATTATTATGATAATCCCATAACAAGACCCCATCAATATGAGTACACACTAATGAACTGATTATGGAACAAGACTTTGGATTACCGATTGAATATGAAAGAACTATGATTATAAACAATATTGGAATGTGAATGATTTGTGCCATGGCTTGGTGGCCAGTTTTATTAATAACCTGCTTGGTGGCAGAGATGTATTGTATATTACCTGCTTGGTGGCAGAGATTATTACCCGCTTGGTGGCGGAGACTCTAACCTGCTTGGTGGTAGAGATAACCCGCTTGGTGGCGGAGACCCTGACCTGCTTGGTGGCAGAGATAACCCGCTTGGTGGCGGAGACCCGACCTGCTTGGTGGTAGAGATAACCCGCTTGGTGGCGGAGACCCTAACCTGCTTGGTGGCAGAGACCCGACTTGCTTGGTGGTAGAGATAACCCGCTTGGTGGCGGAGACCCTTACCCGCTTGGTAGCAGAGACCCAAACTACTTGGTGGCAGAGATTACCTGCTTGGTGGCGGAGACATTACCTCTTGCGGGAGAGATTTATTACCTCTTGTGGGGCAGATGTATTTCTGATGGATTGCATCCTACAGGAGAGGTACCTCATATGGGGGAGATGTGATTATGCGGGATTGCATCCCACATGATGGATGGGTGTGTGAGTTACCACTGGAAGGTGAGGAAGCTATCTCCTACGGTAGAGGTAGATGCTAGGTGTTCACATCCTGCGGTAGAGTTATGCTGTCTCCTGCAGGGGTACCTGTAGTCTTAGAGATGTGCATTCTCCTGCGGAGCTTGTGTGGATACTATGTGTTTACGTCCTGTGGTAGAGATAGGCTACTACCTGAAGGTTGGCTTTTATTACTGATATAATGATTGATTCTCCGATTGATGGATTGTCTTAGACGTATTTGATAAGATTGTTTATTTTAAAGGAAATATTGAAATGTCATAATTGAACAGAACTGCTATGATTTTATGTGAACTGGTAAAATGGAATATTATGGAATCATGAATAAAATGTAGAATTGTTCTTAGGAAGACACTAATTGAAATAAATCAGAAACCATGGGAATGTCAATTATAATACATTGACATCTAAATTGAACTGAAATGCACATGATTAACTTCTTTTAATTCGGGCACTGATTAAATATTTGTTTTATATCGAGATTATTTGTTTATCTTATTGACCGTAATTACTTGTCTATTTTACCGAGCATGAAACCACTGTTATTTTCCATATATATATATATATATAAACTGTTTTTCCTCATGCATGTGTTACCTACTAAGATATTCGTATCTCACCCCTACTTTACATTCTATTTTTCAGGTCATCTTGGAGAGGACGCCACGGGTTAGATTGTAATGGGTTGAAGTCTAGAAAATCCTAAAGACAAGTGTAGGACCTTTTATATAGTTGTATTTGTTTTATTGGAATCCTAATAGTAGGTGATCTAGAAGGATTTATGAGTTAGTCAATTTGTAGCTGCCTTTCATTTGATTAATTGATGAAATAGGGAGATTCAGTTTCTAATAAATGATTTAAGCTTCCTAGCACTCTGATAGATCATAGTTCTTTATTTCCTTATATTTGAACTGATTGTAATGTACCACAAGTTAATGCCTTGATCCAAGTCAAAATGAGAAAAAAAAATGTCCCGGATTCGGGGCGTTACAGATGTGCACTGGGTATTCTGATTTGGTGGGGAGAGCACTTAGAGCCGAGAGAGAGATTCGAGACTCAAGGGCTGATCAGAGCAGAAGCAGAGTACAGTCGGGTGTTTCAAAGCCACGGAGGGTCCCAAATAGGGACAAGAGACAGAGGGTTGAAACCGGAGGTTTTGGGCATTATTGAGAGAAGGACAGGAGGGGTTTTGGTGGTTGTTTTAGTTGCGGCCAATTCCACATCCCAGGTCCTTGTGTGGCACCGCCGGGTGCATTTTTTAGATGTGGCCAGCAAGGTCACTGAGTGGCGATGTGCCCGCATCCGTCCACCTATCAACTATTGAAGCTAGCCTTTACGCCAGCTATGGATACCCGACCGGCTGAGGCTCCTAGATTCCAGTTTCCTAGACCAGCACCAACGCTACCAGCAGCATAGAGGTCTCAGGGCCAGGGCAGTGGTTGATTTCAGGGTAGACCAGCACCACAGAGGCAACAGGCACTACCTCCTCGCCCGCAGCAGACGAGAGTATACGCTATGGCAGCCCAGGAGGATGAGCCAGAGGGGGAGTTCACTGAGGAGGCTCGTGAGGAGGAGCCTGTAGCCTTGCAGCTTGTTGGAGGTACACTTTTTATAGATGGTAGATCAACTATATGCTTGTTTGATTCGGGTGCTTCTAGATCTTTTATTACTCCACATTATGCACATCGTATTGGTCTGATCCCTGCCACACTTGAGTCTGAGTTACTTGTACACACACCATTGGGGGAGACCACTAGAGTATAGACCGTATTTAGAGATTGCATGATCAAGTTGGGTTTTCTGGAGTTGCCGGGAGACTTAGTGGAGTTGAGATTTGGGGAGTTCGACATAATCTTAGGCATTGATTGGCTATTTAGACATCATGTGAGCATAGATTGTCATCGGGGTACCATTATAGTGTGTCAGCCAGATCAGCCTATGCACTGTTTCCGTTGTGAGGGGTTGAGTACACGGATCAGTTTGGTAGCTTCCATTGAGGTTGAGTAGGCACAGTCTAAGGCACCTAGTTTCTCTAGTGTGCTTGTGGCATAGGAGTTTGAGGACGTATTTCCTGAGGACTTGCCGGGATTACCACCACCTAGAGAGGTCGAGTTCAGCATACGACTTCTACCTGGTACGGCGCCTGTTTCCAAGCCCCCTTACCGGATGTCACAACCTGAGTATCAGGAGATGAAAAATTAGTTGGACAAGCTAGAAACGAAGGGTTTTATTAGACCCAGTGTGTCACTGTGGGTGCACCGGTCCTGTTTGTCCAAAAGAAGGACGGGTCGATGCTGATGTTTATAGACTACCGCCAGTTGAATCAAGTCACCATTAAGAATAAGTATCCGTTGCCTCGGATTGACGACTTGTTTGACCAGTTGAGGGGTGCATCCTGGTTTTCTAAGATCGACCTGAGATTTGGTACCATCAACTGAGAGTAGCACCTGAGTGTAGACACCCCAAATTGCACTGCAAAACGAGAAAATAATGAAAACACATAATTGGGATTTAAAACAGGCAAAAAATGCATGAAAATCAATAATTCAAGCCTTGCCCGTATTGTATCTACGGGCTGAGCGCGCCCGAATTTTGTATACGGGCACGCAGCACCCGTAATGCATATACGGACACCACTGGACCGTAAATCATTTACGGGTGCATTAAAGTTGTGCGAATTTTGTCCTTTCTGTCCAATATATATTTAGATGAGCGAATTATCTCTTTATTTCGTTCGGATTATCCTTGTTGGCCATGAATGGGCATTATCCTTGTGTTTAACTCAATCTGAAACTCTACCTTGCCAAACCTTGGACCAACCTTACCCCTGGGTTTGCCTATAAATAGAGGGTCTCTCCTTAAGCAAAAGGCCACGAAAATTTGAAGTCCAAGGAGCTCCAAGAGAAGAAAGGAATCCCTGCTGCTCTGCTTGCTCAATCCAGGTAAGTCCCTTTTCCCTTTTATTTTCTGTCTTCAATTCTAGAAATAATAGGATCTTCTCCATTGCTGTAGAATAAGGCCTGGTTCTTATTTGTATTCCTAAACTTGTCTCTAAGTACCTCAAGAGTCTCTCTAGCCGTAAAACGTGAAGAGAGAGCTAGGGGAAAGGGGAACAGGTGGATCCCTAGAATAGGACCCCATATATGTTTTTCTCCCTTTTTCTAGAATAAGGCCTCTGATTGTGATTGTATACCCAAACCTATCTCCAAGTACCTCAAGAATCCTCTCTAGCCGTAAAACGTGAAGAGAGAGCTAGGGGAAAAGAGAACAGGTGGATCCATAGGGTAGACCCCCATGTGCTCTAATCTGTGAGATGTGACTGTTTTGGATATCTTGCTAATGTTTTAATGATATTGTGATTGAATCTGAATGAATCCTATGAATTTATGATGTTTATAGCATGAAATCCTATTTTTCTCCTAAAATTGGGATTTTTCACATCTTTGCACCTACAGCACTGTTTTCGTGATTTTTGTGATATTAGGCCAAGATCCTGGATCTATCATGATCTATATGATAGATCTGGATTCAGAAGCCTGAAAGTAACTTCTAGGGTTTCATGATGTGGTTTTTGAGTCCTTTTTCACTTTTGAGAGAAGACCCCTACGGTCTAAGTTCTCCCATTTTGATGGTTTTCATCAACGTGGGTATTTTTGGTTTTTATTTCTTGATTTAATGTGAAATTTGGGCTATCTCTATGTCCTGGACTGTTCAAGTTCAATTCTGCAATGTTTTATAAAAATCATATTTTTCTAGATTTCCAGAATTTAACTTGAAGCCAGATTTTTGAAGTTTTCACTTTATTTTGGTTTTATTTGATTTTATCTCAATTTTATTTCAATCATGAAACCCTAGGAATGGTATGATCATATTTGAAAGTTCTAGATCAATCAGGCTATTCGTATGAAAAAACCATACACTTTTGTTTTTTTGTGATTTTTCATGATTTTTGTAGCAAGCCTTTTTTCCTTTGAAAAACATGAACAATGCCTGGCAACCACCTTGTGTGGATGAATAAGGGTGCCTAACACCTTCCCCTGTTCATAACCTAATCCCCTTACCCATCTCTGGTTGTTTTTTTTAAGAGGGTTATTTTTACCCTAAATTTGCCTTTTTGAGCTTATTTGATATTTTGGTGTCCATTCACACCTAAACAGAATGGTGGCGACTCTTTGTTTTTAACCAATCCCGTGTGATGATTCAGGAAGTCATTGAATTGATTTTTTTTCCCATGGCTCACACTGAGGATGTAGAGAAGACGGCTTTCTGCACACGGTATGAGCACTATGAGTTTCTAGTCATGCCATTTGGGCTGACTAATGCCCCGGCTATCTTCATGAACCTGATGAACCGGGTATTCCATACTCACCTGGACAGCTTTGTGGTAGTATTTATTGATGATATTTTGGTGTACTCTCAGAGTAGAGAGGATCATATTCAGCACCTCAAGACTGTAGTCCAGACATTGAAAGAGCACAGATTGTATGCAAAGTTCAGTAAGTGCTAGTTTTGGCTGAGAGAAGTGAGTTTCTTGGGGCACGTGATTTCTGGGAAAGGAATAGCAGTGGATCTAGCTAAGGTGCAGGCTGTTGCAGATTGGCCTAGATCTTCTTCTGTGTCAGAGATTCGTAGTTTCCTGGGAATGGCTGGGTATTATAGGAGATTCATAGAGAACTTTTCCAAAGTGGCAGCACCTCTATCCAATCTCACTAAGAAGGCAGTGAAATTTGAATGGAACGACAAGTGCGAGACTAGCTTCCAGGAGTTGAAATGTAAATTGTCTACAGCTCCAGTACTGATTGTTCCTTCAGTGAGTGAGGGATTTTCTATTTATTGTGATGCTTCCCGAGTAGGATTGGGTTGTGTTTTGATGCAGCAGAGGTGGGTAGTAGCATATGCTTCGAGGTTGCTACGTCCTCATGAGAGGAATTATTCTACCCACGATCTGGAGTTGGCAGCGATTGTGTTTGCACTTAAGTTATGGCAGCACTACTTGATGGGAGTACAATTTGGGATATTTTCAGATCATAAGAGTTTGAGGTATATATTTTCCCAGCGAGAGCTAAACATGAGACAAAGGAGATGGATGGACCTCTTGAAGGACTACGATTTCACCCTTCACTACCACCCTGGCAAGGCTAATGTGGTGGTGGATGCTTTGAGCCGCAGGGGTGTTTCTCAGGAGGAAGTGGCCACACTAGCTACCTTTATGGCTGGTCAGTGCAGTCTAGTAAATACCGTTGTAGACTGGCCAGGAGAATTCAACACTCATGGGCACAAATTAATTTTGGCTCGAGTTCAGGCAGAGCCAGAGTTGATTCAGCATATACGTGATAGTCAATTGGCAGATTCAGATTTGATATGCATCAAGGAGTTAGTGGATAAGGGTGATGAAGCCGCTAGGGATTTTGAGATCAGGGATCGATTGTTGAAATTCAGAGGTCGGATTTGTGTTCCAGATGATGCAGAAATTAGAGGATTGATATTAGACGAGAGTCATAGATCCAGATATGCAGTCCACGTGGGTAGTACAAAGATGTACAAGAACCTGAAGGCAGTGTATTGGTGGTCGGGCATGAAGAAGGAAATTGCAGAGTTTGTAGCTAAATGCCTTACATGTCAGCAAGTGAAAGCAGAGCACAGGAGACCTCCAGGCTTGATGCGACCTTTTCTCATTCCCAAGTGGAAATGGGAACATATCACTATGGATTTGTATCGGGGTTGCCACCTTCAGCTAAGAGGCAGGATGGCTTATGGGTGATTGTTGATAGACTGACAAAATCAGCTCACTTCTTGCCTTATCAGACCACTCAGAATTTAGCGTCATTGGTTGAGTTATATACACAGGAGATAGTTCGGTTGCACGGGGTTCTAGTATTGATTGTGTCTGACCAGGATTCCCGTTTCACATCTCATTTTTGGCAGTTCTTTCAGGAAGCCATGGGTACCAAGTTGAGTTTATCACCAATTTCCATCCGCAGACTGATGGTCAATCCGAGAGGACTATACAGACCTTGGAGGATATGTTGAGGTGCTGTGTCATGGATTGGGGTGGCAGTTGGAGTAAGTATTTACATTTAGTGGAATTCACCTACAACAATAGCTATCAAGCTAGCATTCAGATGGCACTCTATGAGGCACTATATGGCAGGATTTGTAGATCCCCAGTGTGTTGGGTGAGGTCGATGAGAAACAGTACTTTGGGCCCGAAATTATACAAGATAGTATGGAGAAGGTGAAGTTGATTAGACAACAGTTGTTGACCGCGCAGAGTCGTCAGAAAAGTTACACAGATACCCGGCGGCGTGAGCTGAAATTTGAGGTGGGAGACCGTGTGTTCTTGAAGATATCACCTTCCAAAGGTACTATGAGATTTGGGAAGAAAGGGAAATTGTCTCCTCGATTTATTGGTCCGTTTGAGATCGTGAAAGAGATCAATCCAGTGGCTTATAAGCTAGCTCTACTAGATCACTTGGCAGGAGTACATGATGTATTTCATATTTCCATGTTACGACAGTACATATCGGATCCTAGCCACGTGATAGATCTTGAGCCTTTAGTGATTAGGGAAGATCTGACATACAAGGAGAGACTGGTTCCAATCTTGGATCGTCGTGAGCAGATTCTTCGCACCAAGGTAATTCCCTTGGTGAAAGTTCTATGGCAAAATCATTCCACTGAAGAAGCGACATGGGAAAGTGAAGAGGAGATGAAGAAAAAATATCCAGAGTTTTTCGTTCCATCTTGAGGTAAATTTTGAGGACGAAATTTCTTTGTAGGGGGGAGAATGTAAATCCCCAAAATTTTCACATGATTATTTGTTATGAGAATTAAAAAGTCTGTATGGGTGACATTTTCAGAGATCTGTAAAGCAAGGGTATATTGGGGATTCGAGACGTTAAGCGGGGAAACGAGATAAATTAAGGTTAGTATTGTGCTGATAATAATTAGAATTTATTATTCTGTTTGAATTCAGACATTTTAAATAATATATATATATATATATATATATATATATGTGTGTGTGTGTGTGTGTGTGTGTATGGGTGATTAGGTGGAGAATCAATCTAGTCAGCAGGTCAAATGGCTAGGAAAGCTGCGCATGTAGGGAGATTTCGTGGGCGATCATGCAGCGAACCATGAGCTAGTTGGTTGAGCCAAAGTAGGGCGAGTATAAGTACTCAGCGTATTTCGGTGCGTAGGTTTTCGCATACCTTGAGTTCGAAGAAATTGCGGCTGGTTTACTAGGGCTTTTGGAAGAGAGCAAAAGTGTAGTGTTGCTGCCGAACGGAGTGTGAAGTGAAGGAAGAACCGAAACGAAGACGATGTGAAGCTGCTCGATCAAGCGACTTCTGGATTTCGTCTAAGTTTTCCTGCCGATCAGCAAGCGTTCAGGTTAGTATGAGTAGAGCTATTTATCGTAAAGGAATCATAGGAGGATTGACCTACAAAAGCAGACCTGATCGGAGTGTTATTTCTCTGCAGAAAACATCTTCCGATCAGAGAAGAAATTTGGCAGAAATCAATATCTGAGCTTTCGATTCCAGGAGTCGCAATTGCAAGGATTTGAGCATTCATCAGGTGAGTAGCATCATTTTAATCTGCGTATTGGATTTGATTGCCTGTGATTAGCCAAAATGCATTATTGTAGAAATTGTTAGTTTCGGACTGGAATTTTTGAGGAGATTGTATAGGCGTAGCATGAAAGTTGTTAGGATTAATTTCGATTTGAGTTTAAACGTCTATTGAATGTGGTAAGAGTGTAGAACAACTGTTGTGGAGGCTTGAAATTAGGACAGTCATAGCTATATTGAGTTAACAGTGAGTGAAAACTTTACCGAGAAAAACAGGGGAGCATCCGCTGGGTTGCCGCCCACTATTTCTACTCGGCGGCAGCTCGGTGCATAGGAAAATTTGGGTCCGCCGACCTAGCGCCAAGGGTGCTCGAGCTCAGCTCATAGAAAACTTAAGGTCCGCCAACCTAGTGTAGACACCTGATTTTTGCACTCCCAAAATAAAGAAAAATGAAAAGTCAAACCCTGAGGGGGTCAAAAAATTGACTTTTTGAGTCAAGTAAATTTGGCCATCAAACTTCATCTCATTGAAAAGAGCATTTCGACATGGTTCCAATGCAACTGAATTTGCTGGAATCGGGGTCCAGATGAGAAAGATATGAGCTGGTCAAACTTTTGGGGAGCAAAAAGTTGCTCAACCCCAATTCAGCTACCAAACTTGATCCCAATGGATAGGTGGTTCCGAGCCGGTTCCAACGACACTAAGTTTGCTGAAATCGGACGCCGGACAAAGAAGTTATGAGCAGTTGAAGTTTCAGAAAAACTGCCCATGTGGCAAAAAGGTAGCAAAAAATGGAATAAACCAATACAATAAATAAAATAAATGTGTTTAATAATATTTTAATAAAGGGAATCTCGCTTTTTAATAAAATAATCGGAAAAATCGAATAAAAATCTTGCAAAAAACCAAATTGAATAAAGGTTTGAAATCCAGACATTTTAAAAACGTGTTGGACCGTAGTTCAATTACGAGCAGGGCATGCCCGTATTTGAAACACGGGCAAGATTCTGGAAGAAGACACGTGTCACTGTACGGCGAGACATGCGTCCCGTACAGCTGATTCGCGAGATTTGCAAATGTGCGTTTTTCACCCGTATTTGAATTACGGGCAAGCCACGCCCGTACGTGAAGTACGGGCAAGGCACGCCCGTACTTCAAATACGGGCACGCCCCTTTTTGCCTATAAATAGGGAGGCCTCCCCCCATTTCAACAAGCCTTCCCCTTAGGCCGAACCCCTCTCCCTCTTTGCAATTAACCACGGCCAAGCTCTGCCCAATCACCATCACCCCAACACCTAACCCTATTTAATGCCCAAAATACCCTTGTCTCACCAAAATCATGTCTAAACTTTTCTTTTTCATCCTTTGAATATCAAGAACCCACCAAACCTCTGCCAAAACCATTCCAAGAAATCTCGTAGGACGCGGAAGCGCTGCTCAAATTTTCGGAGGACCATAACACCAATCAAGCAAATAATTACATTGTAAGTATGTTCTCCTTCTAAATTAAAGTGAATTCTGATTGTATTTTTCTCTTCCTCACTACCTCTTTTCGTTTTTATGATTTTTCTAACATTGTTTTGAGTGTTGAATAATGAGGAATTGCATCCAAAAGTAGTCATCCCTACGCAAAAAAGGAGGTGATAACAAAGGGTTATAAAAAATGTCTCAAAAAGAGAAACTTGACCCCGTTTGATCACTATTAAGGAATGAAGATTGAAGTCCTTTTTGAACATCTAATGTCCCCTGTAAATTACCCTTTTCCCATTCCTAAAAATTGATGGTGAACAACCAAGAAGGATCTTGCTTACTCAAAGAACAAAAGAAGGAAAAAGATGATCATTTGGACCAAGAGAAGAAAATGCAATGTATTGAAGGAGCTAGAACCATCGCGGGCGTTGCAGAAAGCTACCAATAGGCCACGGAACAAATCCCAGGAAGAGCCGGCACCAAATATGCAAAACTGGAGGCGCCCGTAAACTCAGAATGGTCTAGCCTGGACCGTGTTTGCTTCACGGGCAAGCTCATTCCGGATTTAATTCACGGGCAAGTGGGGACCGTATAAGAAATACGGGCAGATGTAAAAGTAACATAAAAAATGTAATTTCTTGGCCCGGTTGGATCTATTCCGACCTAAACCAGTTTAAACCAACCCAAGAGGTTGTTTGGGCTATTTTTAGCCCACTTTTGGACTGTGGGCCTAGAAGGGCCCACCAAGACTCACCTTGGGCCCAATTGTGGGGCCCACCTTAGACTGGCCTATACCAAGCCTGTTTTCAATAAACAGGCCCAGGCCCCTTGACCCTTGGCTCATGGGCCAAATCCAAGCCCACTAAGCCCATTGCATGTGTAAATAGCTTAATAAAATAACCAAATGGGTTACCCAATAACCCAATTGGGCCCAAGGCCCAACCATGGCAACCCACGGGTCTTCCAACGGGACCCGGGTCCGACCCATTTCATCTAAATAAATAAGAATGATAAAATCAAAATAAAAGGGACCCACACCTTCAGAGGGCCCCGCCAGACCTAATAAGGCAGCATGCTGGTCTAGGAAGGGTGAGATTGACTCAAAAACTAGGGAGACCCGAGGGACCCGTCAGACCAACGGGGCGGACCGGGGTATCTTTAGGACTTCCCCGGACCGTAACTGAGGACTTAGCTAGAACTCTAAAAAAGCCGCAGACCAGACTTAGACCCGATTAGGGCAAAACCGTGTCTGCCTGCACTCTCAGGCAGTGGCGACTCCGAATGTCCCGAGGCACGCACTGAAGGTGCGCCTGGTGTGCGATCTAGGAACTAGGTTTTAGGTGCGCACACCTAGCACCAAGGGGCCCAGGGTCAGCGCGCCCACCATTTCTACAGGTGATGTGTGGCTGACCAATTTGAGCCCATTTTTGGTACTTTAATGCTTAAACCTCTTAGCTAGAAGTTCGATTAGGTTGCCAGAAACATTTTAGCTTGCTCCAAACCTTTGGAGATCTTTAGGTCAATTATTGGTAGGTTTGATGAGTTCCAAAAGTAAAGTTCGAAGGGCTGTTGGTAGTCTAACTTGCTATTCTTGATTCCATGAGTTAGTAACTTTGCCATATCTATGTTTTACAATTATTTTTCCAGTTTGTGAACTTGTTTAACCTGAGTTTTAATGGATTGCAAAGTGTTGAGCCGGATTTATGAAAATTGTCTTTGTGTGAGTAAAGGATTATACTATTGGTATGGATTTGTGTTTTTGGGTTAGAATGTCTACTGAAGTTCCACGAGTTACTATTCTGGTCCAGAGTGACCTGTGATGAGTTTATATTGTGTTATACATGATGATGACAATGGTTGGTTTATTGTGTTGCCAGAGGTGAGTTTATGCATTTGTATTTCTATTTTGGTTCAGCTTCACCTGGATCCTTGTCTAAGCTTAGATATGTGATGTTATTGTTTATTGGTGTAATTGCATGGCCTTGTGTGTTACCACGATCGGTGTAGAGCAGCCAGAAACCCTGTGTAGGCATGATTGTCAATGCCGAAACCCAATAAGTAGGCCGGCATTGGATGACGAAACCCTGAGTAGGCCGGAACTGTGTACATGGAGGTGTGGATGTCTCCTTGGAATGTCAATTAACCAATTTAAGCAATATTCATGACATTGACCACTCGATGTTTAATCGGTATTATGGTTGGTCTTTTGTGGAAAACTGTTATTGGGATTTGGATTTTCACTTCGGAATTATCTCTATTGACTTATTTGTGTTCGTTATTTATCGTGGCATATTTATAACTGTTGATAACTATTTCTGCATGCATATGCTACTCGCTGAGATATTCGTGTCTCATCCCGTTTGTTTCTGTTTCGTTTTCAGATACTCGTGGTGAGGCACATACGGGGGTAGATCTGAATGACACTTATAGGGAGGAAGACTATTACTACGTTCCATAGACTAGTAGGTTTATTCTGGATTGGAACTTTGACTCGTTTGATTTGGAAATGTAATAAAGTGGATTGATGGTGATTCGATTGACTATAATCAAATACTTTCTTTGGGCTTCCTAGTTGATAATTGTTTATGCACTATGATATGGTAGAACTTAGGTGATTATCCAGCGATCACATGAGTTGTGGGCCCTTACCTAACACTCCGTGAGACGTGTTATATCTTTAATTAAAAACACGGATCCGCGGCGTTACATGGCCACTATGTTTTCACGTTTTCCTATGTGAAAACACCTTTTTCAAGTGAAGAACAGTTGCCATGAGATGCTCCATGTGGAAGCATCTCACGGCTACAGCAATGTCTACCTCAGACTCATGCGGCAGATGATTTAATCCCATTTTAAGAGTGTCTACATTGATAAATTGTATTTTAAAAATTGGACTGAAGTTTTGAGTATGTTTTCCTTCAATGAGCATGCTTTTGAGTTATAAAATGAACTTCTTATTTTATTTCCTGATAAGAAACTTTATTGAATGCAGAGTTTTATTTTTGAATAACTGCAAATGGAATCATGGATATGATATTAGAATTGTTGGAATTATTTTGTATACCCAGTATGGGTGAATTACCTCTCTCACTAAAATTGAGTTGAGATGATATTATGAATTGGGAAACCTTGCATATTGGTTGGTAGTTTTACTTGTAAACAAGTTAATAAATGTGTTGAATGTGAATTGTGTCTAGCAAGCATAGCTGTGTATGGATCCATAAGCTAAGTTAGATAGTGAAAAGGTATTTCCTTTGGTCAATTACTCTTCCTTCACGATACGCGCTTCCTTTTGCAAGTTAGTTTGCATTAGAAGGTCCTTAGATTTATGGTGTTGGTGAGGCTTACATCAAAGAGGTTATCTCTGTATGTGGTGATAATGCAACTACCCCTATGATGTGATTTATCTTGCTGCATGCATGGTAGTATGTGCTAAACTTCATATTTCTATATTGGTTTGCTACTGGTATATAAGTTTCTTGCGCAATAAATCGATGGCTAGACCCAATATTTCTAGATTGATTTGCTGCTAGTATTGCAATTTACTGGCATTGCAATAAGACATAAGGTGGCATAGTGGAGACTTAGTGACTTTTCAAAGACTTATCTTTCTTCATGAGTCCTATGATGTCACATGTTTTGTGTTGAATATGATTTGTCCATTGTTTTGGATATATTTATCGTTATACCTTGCGACTATTTCATAAATTGGATTGATTTCTTGCATGCACCTTGCTACTTGTTGAGATTTATATCTCACTCTAGTTTTCCCCATTTTTCAGGTATTATTGGAGAGGACGCCACGGGTTAGACTTATAGTGGGCTTAAAGAACCAAGGTTATCATAGTATTGAATCAAGGACATTAATTTGTGATTCTTTTATTTAGTAGAGCTTCAGTTACCCTTTATTTGAATGCTTGATGTAAAGTAAATAAAGGTTGTTAATGAATAAAATATTATCTTAGCGAACTCTGCTATCTCTTAGTTCATTTATTCTTTATCCTTTGAGCTGATTTGTTTGTATTACTAAGTAATGCCTTTATCCGAGGAAAAATAAAAAAGAGAGAGACACTTGGATTTTGGGTGTTACACTTCGAACTGCAGATATCCCTCACAATCATTGGGATAGTCTTGTAAAGGTATAATTTTCAAGTTCTAATTGCTAAATAATAAGTCAATCAAAATATTAGATTAGTAACATATTCTTATATTTGTTACAGATTTATCCCAAAACAGCTCAATTTCATTACAAAGATCTTCCTTACACCCATGAATTGGATGTAATTTTTGGAGGAACAGCGGCTACTAGGCAAGCAGCTTGGACACCTACCCAAGGTAACTTGCCTACTAAGGATGGTGGCCCAGCTCTAGTAAGGGATAACTCAAGCATGCCAAGCAATTCAATTGGCATGATAGGTGATAACCAAGAGAATGAAGTTACTAGTAACAATGAAGAAGAAGAAAGTGAGCCTCCTCCTAAGCATGCTAGAAGAAATGAAGGGTTGAGCTCCTTTCGTCAGCACAATAAGGAATCAAGTGTGTAACGCCCCAAACCCGGGTCAATGCAAACTAGCTCCTGACCCGAATCCGGTTCGCTACTGTAACAACCCGAATCCAGCTCAACAACCGAATTCGAAATGCTACTAGCCCATATCATATAATCATCAATAATTAACCAGACTAAAGAATTAAATAAATCATTTATTAATAAACTTTCAGAGTGCGGAACATCAATGTGCGGAAGTGTAGTCTAATATCTTCATAAAAAGAATCCAATAAACCATCCAATCCAAATAATCATTTAAGTCTGGTAATAATCAAAAGGTTCTAATCTCTCAGATACATCAACCAAATAATTAAAATAAACTATCAAAGAACTGAATATAATCCTCTCTCCTCGACCTCAGATCAAGTCCGGATAATAGTAATCCTCTGGCGAATAGTCCACAAGATTACTCTGGTAATCACCACTATGATCCCCCTCTCGCGTATCAGCTGAAAAATAACATAAGGAAGTAGGGTGAGATATGAATATCTCAGTAGATAACACATGCATGCTATAAACAGTTCATAATCAATAAAATAGATTTTCATGCTCGAATAAGCAGTCTCGAGTAAACAGGCTCGTATAAACATTCATATTGATCATGGAATACAAATCAGCATGTAAAACAGTTTAAGTATTTGTGAATAGATAAAGTATATCAAGATCATGATTCAAAAATCAATAATAGAATCCAATATAAAATCCGGGATGTACTAAACAGTCACATCCAACCATAACATCCAATACATGCATCCTGCATGTGAACAACATCAGAAATAAGTGTTTGTGATCTCAGTATCATTGTAGGACTCACAAAGAAAGATACACATTTGAGATGACTCTCAACCATATGCTATACCACCATGCGGCTTATGGGCGACGCTACTAATGATACTCAAACCCGTGAAGATCACTTTAGATAAGAGCCGTAGTCATCGACTTATTGCACACGAACTCAACCGAATTGGCAAGTACCATCAGCATGCAGCACCGGAATCAATACATGGAGATGGTCGCTTATCCACATGTACAGGGAATCACCAGTGGAGCATCGGGGTGTTCCTCCAGACATAGGATCCTCCAGAGCAAACCAACTTACAAAGGAAGCGCGTTCGCAACAAGGAGTAACTCAACCCAAATGAAATATACCTTAGATATCTAGCCAAACTATGGATCCATAACCAGCTATGCCCACTAGACACCAACAATCCCTAAGGACTAATATTTCTGTAAGTAATAGTGCCTAGCGGCATATAATGGTTATATCTGTAATTTCCTTCCTTATTGGGTTAACTGGGTTCAAGATCTGATCTGGAAATCCTGTATATCATATTTTGGTTAACAGTATAAATTTACATGTCACTTAATTAATTAATTCAAGTTTACAAATTCAGTTCTTCCAAAACTTAGGTTACTTGCTATTTGCAAAGCTTGGCAACTAATTACCCTAAATACCTTCTTATTTTTATTCTTTTGTAAAACAAGGAATCGGTAATTTATTTTGGTCTTAAAACATCTTATTTAAAGGTTAAAATTGATTAAAAATAGTTTAGAATTGAATCAGGGGTTAAAAATACGAAAATCTGCATTTTTTGCACAGAGCGCTCAGGATCGACTAGGATCACTCAGGCGGTCTAGTGTAGGCGGTAGTTCAAATTCGATCGCCGACGATAAGTCAGTAGGCGGTCTCAGGCGGTCTATTCTTTTCAACGAGCACCTGGGAGTGCCGAGGATCGCTGAGCACAGTAAGCTCGGCGGTCTCCCAAAAACGAACATACAGTGTTTCAAAATTCAATTTTTCACATCCAAGATGATTCTAACATACTTATAAGGTTGTTATCAAACTAAATACATGATTATACAATACAAAAACATATAATGGGGATTAAACCAATCATGAATACAAAACGAGCGATAAAACACAGTGCTGCCTACCTCTATCGTGCGTTCTCCTCTTCCTTCTCTAAACCGCAGTGCCCACAGATGCAAGGCACTCTCTAGATGATGAAGAACACAAGACAAATGTCCTCCCTTCTTCCTCCTTCTTCTCTTCTTCTTCTCCGGTCGTTCTCAGTCTCTCTCTCTCTTTCTCTTTTGCGGCTGAGGAATACAAAAAATACGATAGGTATTCCAAATGTATACCTTAGGGTATCTAACAAGTATTTATATCCTCTGATCTCACGAACAACAACTAAATATACATCGCCCAATCAGAATACATCCAAATTAAAATATCGATCATACCTCTATATCTCGAAATCAGACGGTCGGATTTGCGCCAAACTCCTGATCTTCACTAATTACGATGTCACCTACATCAATAAAATATTTCTATCAATTAAAACACTCAAGAACATTAATTATTAATTTATTTTTATATTTAGGAAAATTCTGGGTCTTAAAAAATGCCTCTAGGCTTGATAGCCAAATCAATTGACTTTGTGAGGCTGTTGAATTGAGGAATGTTACATTGTGTAAGTCTACACAAGCTGAAAAGCAATACACCATAGGTGACTGTATTGAACGCCTTGATGAGATGGATGAAATACCATCAGGAAGCGAGTTGTACTTATTTTCAATGATTTATTCTTGAAGAAGGAATATAGGAGCTTTTTATTGAAACAAAGAAGCCTGGCGTTCGACTTGCATGGTTGTAGCATTTACAATCTCTTGGTCTTGCACTCCATTAAGATGAAAATCTTTTTTTTATTATATAGTAATTTTGGTTTTCTAATTCAATATGTGATAGTGCTTTTGTAATGATGCACATAATTAGTATCCATATATTAATGGGATTTCTTGATGTTTGGAACCTTCGTATTTTGAGGGACAAATAAGAACATTCTTGCGTGATCACTGCTATGGAATTAATATGGGTAATTGCTCCGGAAATTGTTGAGTTCTACTTTCAATATGTGTTTTTGGCACATGTGCTAGGACTAATAATATGTGTAACATGCTTATTATAGCTATAATTAAAGTGTAGTTGCATCTTTTCATCCTAGTGGAATGAGAATCTTGTTTTTATTTTAATTGTTCTGATTTTCGGTTCTTCTAAATCACATGACTATCTATAATGTAAGAATCTGTTGTTTATATTTACTTTGTTCAACATAGTTTCTTTACCATGCTTGGATTGTTTCAAGTGGAATTTTTTTTCCCTTGTGTAATCATGAGCCTTGTGAGTGGAATGCTATTTTTCCAAATGAGAGGAAATACATGTGAACATAAACACACCTATGTCTTTCGAAAAAAAAATGTATTAACAATTGATGTTTATATTTGAGCTGTGTTAAATTATCTTTATTTTGGATTTTCAAGGTCCATGGCTCCATTTACCTTCTAATTAAAAAAAATATCTGGATTAGACGTAAAGGATGGTTCTCTTCTCCTTATTCCATGTGGTCTTGCATTTCAACCTGTTAGTGTTGAAATCATCAGCTTTGCTCTTTCACCTCTTTCTATCATATATACTTGTTGTTCTTAGATTTGGTTGGAGCATTATCTCAAACTTTTAGTCTTTTTTCTTATAAATTATCAGGTCACATGGACTCAGAAGAACAACTTGATATGTTAGTACTTATAGCAACCAAATTGATTCAACGATATCATGGTCTTCGTATCGTAAAAGAGCCATGTCAAGTACCAAAAGACATAGGAAGGGCCTTTGTGCATGAAATTTTTAGAGGGCCATCTTGTTCATTGTTGTGATTTGTTTCATATAGAGAAGCATGTGTTTATGACACTATGTGATACCCTTAAAGAGAGGGAATTGCTAAAAGATATACAAAGGATGAGGGTAGAAGAGCAATTGGCCATTTTTATGATCACTATTGGACATAATCAACGAAACAAAATACTACAAGTGAGTTTTTTACATTCAGGCCAAACTATAAGTCGTCACTTCAATCACCTACTTCAAAAGTACACTCAGTGCGATGACAATCGGCCATCTGTTTCATTCTTTCTTGAGCAATTCTCAAATTATCTTTGAGGATTTGTAAAATGAGATCCTAACTTGGTAAAACCCGATCCACCTCCTCTTAACTTTGTTGTTTCTTTGACTTAAGATAACAATCGTGGTGGAGGTACTCCATAAACTAATTCATATATATGGAGTTAGACCTGTGGCTGAGTGGACATTGGTATTATACCAAAATTCAACAAGGGATATCCATTTAAACCATTCTTTAGGACTCGCACCAGAAAAGCTTCTTAAGTAATATTCAAGACTTTTGTTGACTATATCAGTTTGCCCGTCAAATTGAGGATGGTAAGCTGAACTTAAGTTTAAAGTTGTTCCTTGTAGCTTGACTAATTCCATCCAAAAATTACCGTTAAAGGTTTGATCCCGATCACTTACAATTGAAGATGGCATACCATGTAATTTAAACATATGATCAAAGAACAGTCGAGCTATCAAAACTATAGTAAATGGGTGAGAAAGTGGAATAAAGTGGGCATACTTTAACAGACAATCCACAACAACCATAATGGGATTCCGACCTTGAGATGAATGAAGTCCATCTACAAAATCCATCAAAATGTCAATCCATATATGTGAGGGAATCGGTAGAGGTTGGAGCAATTCGGCTGGTGAGATATTTTTTGCTTTATTTCAAGGACATAGATCACATTCACGAACATGGGTGAGCAATCCTTTCTCCAGCCATGCTAATATAAATCGGTTTTTACATTTATTTGTTTTGTAAAACCTAGAATGTCCTTCTAAGGGACTTTTGTGGAAATAATGTAGAATTTTATCCTTCAGAGAATAAGTTGGAGAGAAATAAAATCTACCTTGATAGAACAACAACCCATCGTGCTCCATGTACTTAGTGGGGTTCATCTTTCCTGCTTTTAGTTGCTTGAGCTTTTCCTGGAGATCCATATCTATGTTGTACTCTTCTCCAAGGCTATCGATCCAAGTGGCCACTGGAGATGAAATTGCTTTTAACTCTCCAAGATCTTCTCTTCTGGATAGTGCATCAGACACCGTGTTTGATGAGCCACTCCTATATTCCATCATAAAATCATATCCAAATAACTTGGACACCCATCGTTATTGGGAAGGAGTTTCGATTTGCTGCTCCAATAAGAACTTTAAACTTTGTTGATCCGTTTTAATAACAAACCTTCGACCCAACAGATAAGGCCTCCACTTCCGAGCTGCCAAAACCAAGGCCAATAATTCCTTTTAATAAATGGATAGAAAAAGTAACTTTCCTCTTACAGCTTGACTTAAAAAAGTAATGGGTCTTCTCTCTTGGATTAGAACTGCCCCAATATTGGATCTGGTTGCATCATATTCCACTGTAAATTGTTTTCGATTTCCGTTGATTCTGGTTTCCATGAAAAGGAATTTATCTTCAACATATTGGTGAGTGGCCAAGAAATTTTATCATAATCCCTTACAAATTTATGGTAATACCCCATAAACACCAAAAAACCTCGAAGAGACTTATGAGTTTTGGGAAGTGGCCAATCCATTATGCCTGAGATTCTTTTAGGATCGGCAGCTACACCATGTTCAGAAATGATGTCCCCAAGATAGTCAATCGTACTACACCCAAATTTGCATTTGCTTTCTTTGACAAAAAGATTGTTTTCACGTAAAATTCTTAGAACCACAATAAGATGTGTAAACACCCAAAATTTTCTCAAATGAAAATGTGCTAAAAAAAAGAAAGTAAAACCCTAAAAAGGTCTGAACCTTGAAAACAGGAAATGTCTTTTTGCCTGAGCTTGGATTGGCCACCATACCCTATGCCAATGTGTAGGAAATCCTGATATGGTTCCAATGCAATTGAGTTTGCATGAATCGGAGTCCGAATGAGGAAGTTATGATCAAAACACTCTCAAGGGCAAAAACTGTAATTAAATGCAGGAAGGACTGGCCACATGGCAAGTGCGCAAACCACACTTGCCAAGTGGCAAACTAAAGCGCTAAAAAACAAAATATCAAATCAAGGTTAAATCACATTTGATTTGTAAGATCCGATGCAACCGTATACTATATACAGTTATGCTCTAACCATATATAGTATACGGTTAGGATTGGTTGTAACGCCTCGGATCTGGGTTACGTGAACTAAACCGTAACTTGTCACCGAAGGGTTACTTTTCCACCCAGGAACGCAATATCAGAGTAAGGAAACATGAATAAACAATTAAATCTATAATCAAGGTCCACTAAACCCAACTCAAACTAAAATATCAAAGCTCTAATCTGAACTCACTTGATTCTAGCTTTTACCCTCCGATATCGACCTTTCCAAGATCTGGAAACAAAACAAAACAAAACGGTATGAGATACGAATATCTCAGTAAGTAGCACATGCATGCTCATAAACATTTTTAACAGTTCTAAAACATGATTCAGGTTAAAAATATGCATCAAAGACGATAACACGAATAAACTGAATAATCCCATGATAATACGTCAATAGAGACAAGATGAGTCGAATAATTCAATATGTCAATCAAATCTGAGTATCAAATCATAAATCAACAAGTCAAAGTAGGACTCATGAAGTAAGATTGCATTTAACTAGGGTAATATATATCCATGTCCACTAGCCTAAAAAATATAACCAAACATGGAATCTAGCACACATAACTCATTTCCATTCCATTCATATCATCCCGAGTACACGGGGCATCTCTGAGTACACAGAGGCAACAACATCCCAAGTACATAGGGCATCTCCTAGTACACGGAGGCATCTCTGAGTACACAGAGGCATCAACATCCCAAGTACATGGGGCATCTCCGAGTACACAGAGGTCTCGATTATATCATCCCGAGTACACGGGGCATCTCTAAGTACACAGAGGCAACAACATCTCAAGTACATGGGGCATCTCCGAGTACACGGAGGTCTCAATCATATCATCCCGAGTACACCGGGCATAGCATCTACCCAAGTACATGGGCATCTCAATCCATCTCTCCAAGTACATGGAGGAAAAACAAATCAAATCCAAAGTCCAAATCCTTTTCATATTTGGTTTAAAATCTCATTCATAAAATCCACAGGAAAACCCAATTCTATGTAGCTCTTTCCAAAATCATGTGATAAAATTCTCAAAACACATTTTGGATGAGAGGAATAGTCTTAAGATCCCCAATAAGGTCACCATACCATAAGTCACTCGATTCCAAGGCAAAAAGTTTTGAACCTAAAAAATATTCCAAGTCTGGTTAAAAACGTTGACTTTTGGGTAGTATATAATTTTTCTAGACAAATCCACGAGGAGTTTCGGGCTCAAATTCTAGTTATAACCTAATGAAGGGTAAACAAATCTTCTGGAATTTTATGGGCTTCTGAATCACTCATTTGGGTATCAAACTCAAAAAGTGGCTTTTGATGAAAATTGGGAAAATTGGGAATTTAGGCATGAACTAGAAAGTTGACTTTTTATTGATTGGGAGTATTTTTATTGGTTCCAAATGGGGGGTAAAACCTTATTTACATGTAAAGACTTAAGTAAATTGAGCAATAAATACACAGGACAATGGAGTTATAAGGGTGCTGTGCAGAAGGCTCAAGTTACTTTTCACTCACCCCAATTCCATTTTTAATCTCTCCTCATTCCATAAAAATAAAACCCAAGTTGAACTGCCCATTTAATGCTCAACATATGCTGTTTTAACCCCTGGGCGCCTACCACAGGGGACCTAGGCGCCCCTGGGCGCCCAGCCAAAAACGAACAGTGTGATTACGGCAAGGTAGATTCCACCATTTCTGACAATTCCCTTCCACTCTAAACCCCTTCCACCATAATTCTATCCCTCTAAACAACTCATATATTTATATTTGAATTTAATTGAATCATGAAATCTTCCTCTCTAATAAATTAGCCGCCCATGGTTATCTCAAACAAAGTTTTCAGCAAAAGCAAACAAACATATCAATTCGACCTTTCAATGCTTTATGCACGATCAGATTTAGCTAAAACAAACTAGCAACAATCATGAGACTAACCGCTACTATTATAAGAAAATAGGAGTGATTTGCGAAGAACAGGCTCAGATCCTAACGGATAAAACACACGACAAATCAATCATCAAAAGGGTATGCTATGCGCAATCAAACGCTCAAAGCTCTCTCTCCCTCTTCTTCCCTTCTTCTCCTTCTTCTCCCTTTCCTCTAACCCTCGATGAGCGAAAATGAGAACCCTCGGGTTCTCACTTCAATTTATAGAAAATTTTTATAAATAAACCTCTTAAACCAGTTTCAATGAACTGAACCCAAATAAACCACTCAATCAATTTATCCATTAAACCATTCCACCACCAATTCAGTTTAAATAAACCGAACCCAAATAAAATAATTCCTTCCCTCAAGTAAGGTAATTCAATTTAAACCCATTACACCTAAACCAACTAAATCGAATTCTAACACTTAAAATGGTTCACTTGATTGAACCAATCCAACAAAACCCAACCCAATCAATTTAATCTGTTTACTTAAAGCAAACCACCCAATTAAGCCTTTTCTTTAAAATTGGTTTTAATTAACCTCATTAAATCCTTTAATCCTCTATTTATCCTTAATTAAAATTTCATAAAAATTCAGGGTTTTATATTGGTTCTCTAATAATTGCATATCTATCAGGAGATTTGACAAAACTGTATACTATGTACAGTTGTGGTACAATCGTATGTCATGTACAGTCCCAAGATGAAAATCTTGTTAGAGATCTATCAGAAGATTGAATCGGATCAAAAAAGATTTTTGCAACCTTACTTGAAGTACGATTGCAACCCAACTGTATATAATGTATGGTTGAGAAGATTTGATTTTCTGTGTATGTAAGAACAAGTGACCGACAACAATCATTTGAAAGTGACAAGTGGTAACCGTAATTTTTATACGATTAAGCTATAACCGTACACAAAATACAGTCGCAGACCCGTCTATAAATAACCTGTTCATCCACTGCTTCAAGGACTTTTGGCACTTTGTTCTCTTCTTCTTTGCAATTAGATAACCTCCGAAATCCTTCGTCTTGGCTCCTAAATCCGTAAAACCCTTCAAAACTTCAAGAACAAGGCTTCTAATCTTCTTCTTCTTCATCCTTGCACTATTTAGAGGTAGGGGATCCACTCAAAAAGCCAAGGAGGAGGCTCTACCTGTTGTCAAGTGCTTCCAAGGAGTTCAAAGCACACTTAAAGCCTTTTTTTTCCTCAAGGTAAGTGTAAAACCCCGAATTTTTGAATACAGTAATATGATAAAAAAAATCTAAATATTGGATAATAAGTTAGATAAACCTGAAAAATATTAAGGAATAAATAATTAATCCAAGTATTGGAGGATTATCATTATGTTTCAAGTAGGTATATATTAGTAATTACGAGTTATTGGGTATTGGAATAATAATTTAAATTAATTGGAAGATTAATTATAGATTTGACTTTAATTAATAGTAATAGGAAAAGTGAAGAATTAATTTAGAATAATTGGGAAAATAATTTAAATATGAAGTTTGGGAAAGATAGGAATTAATCCAAGTGTGTATTATGGTCAAGAATACTATAGATAATAAATTTGGAAATTTTAGAAGAAATCCAATTGGTAGATATGAAATTATCAAGAGAAAGGTATTTTGGTCAATTCCTACTAATTATTGGTAAATAATTAAATAGATTAATTAAATTATTATTAGACTTGAGAAATTATGTTAGACCTAAGTTTGGTTTAAATTGATTATTAATAATGATATTCATAGCTTAATAAGTGGGAAAATGGCATATTAGTAATTATAGTTGATTAGGAGCCTTAAGTTGAGGAAAAGAGGAGTTTTGGGGAGTTTTTGTAATATTTAAAAATATGAGAAATAATTAGCACGAAAATTAGGAAAAATAGAAGTTTCTCTTATTTAGTATTAAGAGGGAAGAATTAGAAGGAGGAGTTGTGAAAGATTAGGAAAGCTTCTAAGTAAGATTAGGAATCCTAGTAGGGTTAGTTAGAATGTTTCCTAAACCAAACATGACTTCTATTTTGGGTGAACCTATAAAAGGGAGGCATTAGAGAGGATTTAGGGTTTCTTCTAATCAAATCATATAGAGGAAAATGAGGAGAAAGGCGGGCTCTCACGTTTGGGGAATATAGAGAGAGAAGGCGTTGCAGAAACCTCCGACTAGCGTTAATCAAAGTGAGATCTAAAGAGAATAAACCGTTGTATCGGCCTCAAATTTGGGGGTTTTGTTCAGGACTGGTGGAGCTTCAATCTGAACCGTTGTACCTTGAAGAGAAGGATTTTACATTTTGAGCCAAGCAGTAACACCCCGTTTTGTTTTATCGTTACATGATTTTAGGTTTAATCGTTCGAGTTTGATCCGAAATTAATATATGATGATTTGAGATACCAAACCATGTATTTTATACAGTAGATTTGTGGGTTTAAATGATCTTAGATGGGGTTTATGAAATCTGTTAAGTATGCTCTCTTGTGTTGATTTTCTAAGATTTTGATTTAGATTTGTAGTAAATTTGTGCTTGATTTGTTTAGAATGATTTAATATGATTTATAGATAATATTAGATGTATTAGAAGTGGTTTGATTTGTTGGAATCATGATTTAAAGGATTAAATGAGGAAAATTACAAAAATCGGATTTCCAGGTTTTGCCACAATTGGGCGAGCGCCTGACAGGTCACTCAAGCGACCATGTCAAGCGATTCACCTGCATTATTTCTATTATTGTTGAGCGCCCGTTAGAAAAACAGTTTCATGAGATCGCTAGATATAAGGGGTTGAGCAATTTGTTGAGCGCCTGTTTGTTCTGTTTTGTTTCAAAGATCGCTAGACAAGACTGCTTGAGCGCCCTGTCAAGAGCCCAACCCAGATTTCTAATTTTGAGAAATATAGATAGATTTTTCTTATAAAATGATTTTTAGACAAATCAAACAATGTACAAATAAGATTTGGGTGTTTATAAGTTGTTTTCCCGATTAATTTTATAAAAATTATACAAAGTTTTGAGTACGTTCTACTGAAATATATCTTGTTTTGACTTGAAAGAAGGTTTTAGTTCTAGAATTTGTTTAAAATCAATTTGGTTGATTTCTACACCTGTAAAACATTGTTTTAGACGTGATTCAAGTTTTGGAATTGATCAAAATACTTTTATAACAGATTTGAGTACGTTGAGCCTATGTTTTGAAATATAATAAGTATTGACAAGAGGTTTTGGATTATTGATTGAACATGAACAAACTATTCTATTTACAGAATTGTATTGTGGATTTATGCTCTTCCATGTACCATGGAATGATTTATATGCCATGAATGGCAATGTGGATTATTTGTACAATGGTTTGGTGGCCAGATTTATTGATTACCTACTCGGTGGTAGAGATGTGTATTACCTACTTGGTAGCAGAGACTTTTATTTGCTTGGTGGCAGAGATGTATTTTCTCATGTGGGGGAGATGTAATCATGATGTGATTACATCCCACAAGGGAGATGTGTGTGTCACCTCCTGCGGGAGAGACGTGTTACCTCCTGTGGGGGAAATGTAGTTCCGAAGGGATTGCATCCTACAGGGGAGATACCTCATGTGGGGGAGATGTGAATATTACGTGGTTGCATCCTACATGGGATATGGGTGTGTGAGTTACCATTTGAGGGTGAAGAAGCTATCTCCTGCGGGAGAGATGTAGGTGCTATGTTTTCACATTCTACAATTGAGTTATGCTATCTCCTGTGGGGGGTGCTTGCGGTCTTAGAGATGTGCATTCTCCTACGGAGGAGGCGTGGATACTACCTGTTTACATCCTGCGGTAAAGGTAGGCTACTACCTGAAGGTGAGCTTTAATTACTAAATATATATGATTTGTTTTCTTTTAAAAAGAAAGAGATTGATTGATCAGTTTAGCCATGTTTTGACAAGAATGGTTTTGAAAGAAATATTAAAATGATATGATTAACATGATGAATTGTTTTGGGAAAAGTATTTGTATTAATTTGGAGAAAATTGTAGATTTGACTTATACAGCTTTGTCTTCTTGATTTAGCGATACTTGTGATATTTTTTTGCAACTAATGAAAGGTTCGTAAAAGATATGTGTGTGTGTGTGTGTCTATCTATATATATATATATATATATATTTATATATAAACTGTTTTCTTCCACGCATGTTTGTAGACACCCCAAATTACACTACAAAATGAGAAGATAACTGAAAATACGTAATTGGGATTTGAAACAGGTCAAAAAAGTGTAAAAGTTGGTCAAACATGAAATGCCCGTATTTTATCTACGGTCTGGTCGTGCCCGTATTTAGTCTATGGTTATGCCGTGACCGTATTGTAAATACGGTCAAAGCATGACTGTATTACATATACGGGCACGGGTTTTTTGAGCGAATTTATCCTTTCTTAATTTCTGAGCCTTATCTGCACTCAAATCTTTCTCTGGGAGATTCTAATCCTCTTGTTTATCCATTCAAATCCTCTTGTTTATCCTCTATGGTTCAATGGATTTGTATTATCTCTGTTTTTTATTCAATTGGAAGATTTTGGCATATCCCTTGGGACCAACCATGCCCCTGGGTTTGCCTATAAATAGAGGGCCTCTCCTGTAAAACCCCGAATTTTCAGTAAATAAATAAATAATAATTACTTATGAACATCTTGAATGTCAATATATTTGTCAAAATAACTTAGAGAATAAACTTGGAAATTTCGGAAGAAATTGAATGGGTAGATGTGAAAATATTAAGAGAAGGGTATTTCGGTCAATTCACATTAGTTATCGATAAATAATTAAATACGTTAATTAAAATTTGTTATTAGACTTGAGAAATACTAATAGATTTAAATTGGGGTTTAGATTGTCTATTAACAATGATATTTAAAGCTTAGTAATTGGAATAATGGCATATTGGTAATTATGTTTGATTTGAAGCCTGAAGTCGAGGAGATGAGAATTTTATTGAAGGATATTAATTATAATTATAGATGATCACACTGATAGGGGAAATCTGGAGTTTGACGCAGATCTGACCGTTGGATCGCGAGATATTGAGTTAAGTATGGATTAACGGTCCTTATTAAGTCTAATGGATGGATGAGTATGGAACCTGATCCTAGGGAGATGAGTGGGATCAGGGAAGAATAAAATAGGGTTTAATGTTTTAGTTTCATTCGTAGGGTGTCTTGGACATTGAAGTTTGGGGTTGCGGCGGAAGAGAAGAAGAACGAGAGAGAGAAAGGGAGACCGAGAAGAAGGAGGAAGAGGCATATCTCTGGTTTCTCATCGTTCCTGGAACATCTCTTGCCTGCGAAGAGGAGAGGAAGTCTCTGGTTGGAAGAAGAAAGGATCGTGAGCGGACGGAGGTAGGTAGCACCGTTTTCTCGTTCGTTTTGATTTCCTGCAGTTTATTCGATTCGATTGCATGATTTATGGTTATATAAGTATGTAGATAGATTGATTGTATGCTTATATGAATGTTAGAAGCAATTTGAATACAAAAAAATTAGTTTTCGAAACTCCGTTCGTCGTTTTGGTTAGAGCGCCGAGCTCGCCTGCACTCAGCGCTCCTAGGCGATGTTCGGCGTTCGTTGAAAAATTTCGAGCGCCCGAGACCGCCGAGTGACGGACGATCGGCGCTCCTTTTATTTATAACGACATACGCGTAACGCTGAAGAGCGCCAGGTTCATCTATCGGAGCGATCTTAGGCGATCAATGAAAAAAACGAATTAATGGCTCGTAATGATTACAAGCCTAAACCTTAAATATTTTTATATACTTTAATGAATTAAAACCCAAACGTAAATACTTCCATCTTACTTTATTGAATTAAACTAAACTCTAAATACTTTCATATGCCTTTTTGACCCTCACCAAACTTTAAATAAATTGAAAAGCTTAACCTAAACATACTTAGATTTGTTTACGTACATGACTCTTTCACTAAACCTAAACTTTAACAATTTTTGATAATTTAACCGTATATTAATTAAATCTTAATACTTTAAAAACGAACCACATATATTATTAAACAGTTGAATATTAATTAATACATTATTAGAACCGCACTTTAGCGTGCGTGTTATGCGTTCAACTTTCGATATAATTAAATACCTGTTTAACACTAAATCAGGATGTCACGTTAAACTTATTTTTATATACTGAACAAAATATTATGATTAATAAACTAGGGAACTGTTTAGAACTGGACCTTGAGCATGAACCTAATATGTTATAAATAATAATGGAATTGAGAACTATCTGTGATGGCTTGGTGGCCAGTTTTATAAATAACCTGCTTGGTGGCAGAGATACCCGCTTGGTGGCGGAGACCCTAACCTGCTTGGTGGCAGAGATACCCGCTTGGTGGCGGAGACCCTAACCTGCTTGGTGGCAGAGATACCCGCTTGGTGGCGGAGACCCTAACCCGCTTGGTGGCGGAGACCCTAACCTGCTTGGTGGCAGAGATACCCGCTTGGTGGCGGAGACCCTAACCCGCTTGGTGGCGGAGACCCTAACCTGCTTGGTGGCAGAGATAACCCGCTTGGTGGCGGAGATACCCGCTTGGTGGCGGAGACATTACCTCCTGCGGGAGAGATTCATTACCTCCTGTGGGGCAGATGTATTTCCGATGGATTGCATCCTACAGGAGAGATACCTCATGTGGGGGAGATGTGATTATGCGTGATTGCATCCCACATGGAGGATGGGTGTGTGAGTTACCACTGGAGGGTGAGGAAGCTATCTCCTACGGTAGAGGTAGATGCTAGGTGTTCACATCCTGCGGTAGAGTTATGCTGTCTCCTGCAGGGGGTACCTGTAGTCTTAGAGATGTGCATTCTCCTGCGGAGCTTGTGTGGATACTACGTGTTTGCGTTCTATGGTAGAGATAGGCTACTACCTGAAGGTTGGCTTTTATTACTGATATGATGATTGATTCTCAGGATGATGGATTGTTTATTTTAAAAGGAAATATTGAAATGTCATAATTGAACAGAACTGCTATGATTTATGTGAACTGTTAAAATGGAATATTATGGAATCACGAATAAACGTGGAACTGCTCTTAAGAAGACATTACAGAAAATAAACCAGAAACCATGGGAATGTGAAATATAATACATTGTCCTTTAAATTGAAATGAAACACACATGATTAACTTCTTTTAATTCGGGCACTAATTAAATGTTTGTTTTATCATGATTATTCGTTTATCTCACTGACTGTGATTACTCGCCTATTTTACCGATCATGAAACCACTGTTAATTTCCCTATCTATATAAATTGTTTTCTACATGCATAGTGTTGCCTACTGAGATAGTTGTATCTCACCCCTACTTCATATTCTACTTTTCAGGTTATCTTGGAGAGGACGCCACGGGTTAGACAGATAGTGGGTTGAAGTTTAGAAATTCCATATGAAAAGAGTAGGATGATTTTATATAGCTGTATTTATTTTATTGGAATCGTGATAGATGATTTTGTAGGATATTAAGAGTTAGTTAAATTTGTAGTTGCCTTTCATTTGATTAGTTAATGTAAAGGGATGATTTAAGCTTCCTAGTACTCTGATAAATCTTAGTTCTTTATTTCCTTATATTTGAACTAACTGTAATGTACCACAAGTTAATGCCTTGATCCGAGTCAAAATGAAAAAAAAAAAAAAAAGACCCGGATTCGGGGCGTTACAGGTGGTATCAGAGCATTTGGTTCATGCGCCCTAGGTTTTAGAGAACCTTAGGCGGGTCTTGGGGAGTGATGCGCTAGATAGAACCCCTAGGAATATCAATAGGGAGAGTTCCTAATTGATTGTTTGTGGTATTTTGCAGATGACTAGTAAAGGACGGCGAGCACGAGCCAATATTCCTGATGAGAGGGTTGAGGCTGGAGAGCAACAGCATGATGCCCCACCAGCAGGAGGTAACATTTGGACCATGGTGGGCACCTTGGCAGATCTCCTTGCCAAGGAGAGGGAGGAGAGATTGAGTCAGAAGGAGAATGGAGGTAGTAATGGACGAAGAGATGGAGATGCTTGGGTACAGCATGATGAGATACGAGCAGCGCGAGACTTGGAGCAGTTTTGTAAGATGGATCCTCCGATCTTTAGAGGATTGCCAGATCCTATGGAGGCAGAGCGTTGGATTATGAGGATAGAGTGGATATTCGAGGCTATGGATTGCCCAGACGATAGGAGAGTGAGATTGGCATCATTTCTTTTCGAGGGGGAGGCAGCTCATTGGTGGAGAGCTGTGAAGAGGCAGGACCCTCAGGCAGTCCGCATGTCATGGGATAGTTTTGTTGATAGATTCTATGGGCAGTACTTCTCCGATGAGATTCGATTACAAAAGGAGCGAGAGTTTATGGATATATCTCAAGGGGAGCAGACAGTGGCTCAATATGCGGCACGGTTTTCTGAGTTGTCGAGGTTTGCGCCTCACATGGTGCAGGATGAGAAGAGGAAGACTGAGCACTTTGAGAAGGGTCTGAGGCAGGATATTAGGAGTATGTTGACGGTTTTTGTCTGCACCGAGTACAACGACATATTTCGAAGAGCCACTAGAGCAGAAGGGGATATAAATTCAAGAAATGAATTAGATTTAAGGAAACCATATCCAAGCAGAACAGAGAATTCTCCGTGTCTAGGATATGAGTTGAGGAAACATTTGAATGGAAAGAAAAGGCAGCGTAGTGATTTGGAAGGTCAAGGGGGAAGTGAGAATTATGGAGTATCACTGGAAGGAAATAAGGGTAGGAGGACTAATGGGAATTGTAGTGGATGTGGGCGTTTCCATGTACCCGGCCCATGTTATGCATTCTCAGGAGGTTGTTTCAGGTGTGGAGAGTTTGACCATAAGATTTCCGCATGCCCTCACCCAGCAACTTACCAACAATTGCGGATTAGAAACCCTCAGCAAATGGGAGCTATGCATCAAGGCAGAGGAATCAAGAGGATATTGGGGGTATGTCTTATATTTTCCTTATACTGCATTATATTACTTTATTGATTTGCATTATGTGGTTGTGACGATATTATATTTGATATTATGAGATAGTATGATTAATGTGTATGGTATTATAATATATTGTCGTTTGATGTTTGGTATGATATATGGAATGTATATAATATGATTACTTATATAGTAGTGAGATCAAACCGAGGAGAATTGGAAGATGCATGAAATAGTAAATCCAAATTGGAAAGACCGGAGAATTAGGATGCATGATGAGCTACTTGTGTTGAGTCATACTTAAAGTGATGTGAGGCATTTGGCCAATGCCAAACATTTACTTGGGTATTAAACAAGATACAAGTGGGGTATTGTAACAATAAAAAATATATATATATACTTTAAGTTAAATTAGAAGGGAACTAAATGATTTTCTCCTCAACCTTCATATAGACGCGTATATATGTAAAGGATTGGTGGCAGTGAAATCATGAAACTCTCTTCTACATTATTATCTGGTTATGAATAGCTTTGATGTATGGTAGTAGAGGGGATAAGTGCAGCAGAAGCGTAGTGAATATAAGAAGATGAGGATGTTGAAATTTTGAGGACGAAATTTATTTGTTAGGTGGGTAGGATGTAAAACCCCGAATTTTCAGTAAATAAATAAATAATAATTACTTATGAACATCTTGAATGTCAATATATTTGTCAAAATAACTTAGAGAATAAACTTGGAAATTTCGGAAGAAATTGAATGGGTAGATGTGAAAATATTAAGAGAAGGGTATTTCGGTCAATTCACATTAGTTATCGATAAATAATTAAATACGTTAATTAAAATTTGTTATTAGACTTGAGAAATACTAATAGATTTAAATTGGGGTTTAGATTGTCTATTAACAATGATATTTAAAGCTTAGTAATTGGAATAATGGCATATTGGTAATTATGTTTGATTTGAAGCCTGAAGTCGAGGAGATGAGAATTTTATTGAAGGATATTAATTATAATTATAGATGATCACACTGATAGGGGAAATCTGGAGTTTGACGCAGATCTGACCGTTGGATCGCGAGATATTGAGTTAAGTATGGATTAACGGTCCTTATTAAGTCTAATGGATGGATGAGTATGGAACCTGATCCTAGGGAGATGAGTGGGATCAGGGAAGAATAAAATAGGGTTTAATGTTTTAGTTTCATTCGTAGGGTGTCTTGGACATTGAAGTTTGGGGTTGCGGCGGAAGAGAAGAAGAACGAGAGAGAGAAAGGGAGACCGAGAAGAAGGAGGAAGAGGCATATCTCTGGTTTCTCATCGTTCCTGGAACATCTCTTGCCTGCGAAGAGGAGAGGAAGTCTCTGGTTGGAAGAAGAAAGGATCGTGAGCGGACGGAGGTAGGTAGCACCGTTTTCTCGTTCGTTTTGATTTCCTGCAGTTTATTCGATTCGATTGCATGATTTATGGTTATATAAGTATGTAGATAGATTGATTGTATGCTTATATGAATGTTAGAAGCAATTTGAATACAAAAAAATTAGTTTTCGAAACTCCGTTCGTCGTTTTGGTTAGAGCGCCGAGCTCGCCTGCACTCAGCGCTCCTAGGCGATGTTCGGCGTTCGTTGAAAAATTTCGAGCGCCCGAGACCGCCGAGTGACGGACGATCGGCGCTCCTTTTATTTATAACGACATACGCGTAACGCTGAAGAGCGCCAGGTTCATCTATCGGAGCGATCTTAGGCGATCAATGAAAAAAACGAATTAATGGCTCGTAATGATTACAAGCCTAAACCTTAAATATTTTTATATACTTTAATGAATTAAAACCCAAACGTAAATACTTCCATCTTACTTTATTGAATTAAACTAAACTCTAAATACTTTCATATGCCTTTTTGACCCTCACCAAACTTTAAATAAATTGAAAAGCTTAACCTAAACATACTTAGATTTGTTTACGTACATGACTCTTTCACTAAACCTAAACTTTAACAATTTTTGATAATTTAACCGTATATTAATTAAATCTTAATACTTTAAAAACGAACCACATATATTATTAAACAGTTGAATATTAATTAATACATTATTAGAACCGCACTTTAGCGTGCGTGTTATGCGTTCAACTTTCGATATAATTAAATACCTGTTTAACACTAAATCAGGATGTCACGTTAAACTTATTTTTATATACTGAACAAAATATTATGATTAATAAACTAGGGAACTGTTTAGAACTGGACCTTGAGCATGAACCTAATATGTTATAAATAATAATGGAATTGAGAACTATCTGTGATGGCTTGGTGGCCAGTTTTATAAATAACCTGCTTGGTGGCAGAGATACCCGCTTGGTGGCGGAGACCCTAACCTGCTTGGTGGCAGAGATACCCGCTTGGTGGCGGAGACCCTAACCTGCTTGGTGGCAGAGATACCCGCTTGGTGGCGGAGACCCTAACCCGCTTGGTGGCGGAGACCCTAACCTGCTTGGTGGCAGAGATACCCGCTTGGTGGCGGAGACCCTAACCCGCTTGGTGGCGGAGACCCTAACCTGCTTGGTGGCAGAGATAACCCGCTTGGTGGCGGAGATACCCGCTTGGTGGCGGAGACATTACCTCCTGCGGGAGAGATTCATTACCTCCTGTGGGGCAGATGTATTTCCGATGGATTGCATCCTACAGGAGAGATACCTCATGTGGGGGAGATGTGATTATGCGTGATTGCATCCCACATGGAGGATGGGTGTGTGAGTTACCACTGGAGGGTGAGGAAGCTATCTCCTACGGTAGAGGTAGATGCTAGGTGTTCACATCCTGCGGTAGAGTTATGCTGTCTCCTGCAGGGGGTACCTGTAGTCTTAGAGATGTGCATTCTCCTGCGGAGCTTGTGTGGATACTACGTGTTTGCGTTCTATGGTAGAGATAGGCTACTACCTGAAGGTTGGCTTTTATTACTGATATGATGATTGATTCTCAGGATGATGGATTGTTTATTTTAAAAGGAAATATTGAAATGTCATAATTGAACAGAACTGCTATGATTTATGTGAACTGTTAAAATGGAATATTATGGAATCACGAATAAACGTGGAACTGCTCTTAAGAAGACATTACAGAAAATAAACCAGAAACCATGGGAATGTGAAATATAATACATTGTCCTTTAAATTGAAATGAAACACACATGATTAACTTCTTTTAATTCGGGCACTAATTAAATGTTTGTTTTATCATGATTATTCGTTTATCTCACTGACTGTGATTACTCGCCTATTTTACCGATCATGAAACCACTGTTAATTTCCCTATCTATATAAATTGTTTTCTACATGCATAGTGTTGCCTACTGAGATAGTTGTATCTCACCCCTACTTCATATTCTACTTTTCAGGTTATCTTGGAGAGGACGCCACGGGTTAGACAGATAGTGGGTTGAAGTTTAGAAATTCCATATGAAAAGAGTAGGATGATTTTATATAGCTGTATTTATTTTATTGGAATCGTGATAGATGATTTTGTAGGATATTAAGAGTTAGTTAAATTTGTAGTTGCCTTTCATTTGATTAGTTAATGTAAAGGGATGATTTAAGCTTCCTAGTACTCTGATAAATCTTAGTTCTTTATTTCCTTATATTTGAACTAACTGTAATGTACCACAAGTTAATGCCTTGATCCGAGTCAAAATGAAAAAAAAAAAAAAAGACCCGGATTCGGGGCGTTACATCTCCTCAAGCAAAGGGCCAAGAATCTGAAGCTTGAAGAGCTCCAAGTGAACCCCTGCTTCTCTGCTTTCTCAATCCAAGTAAGTCTCTTTTCTTTTTTATTTTCTGTTTTTAATTCTATAAATAGTCTAATCTTCTCCATTGCTGTAGAATAAGGCCTATTTTATACTTGTATCCCTAAACCTGCCTCCAAGTACCTCAAGACTCCTCTCTAGCCGTAAAACGTGAAGAGAGAGCTAGGGGAAAAGAGAATAGGTGGATCCATAGGATAGACCCCATGTGCTATAATCTGTGATATGTGGTCTTTATTACTCTGTTGATGTTACGTAAGGGTTTTATTTTGAATTTGGAGGAATCCTATGGATCCATGCTGTTTATAGCATGAGATCCCCATTGCCTCCTATAGTTTGGATTTTTCAC
Organism: Buxus sempervirens; assembly: GCA_947561395.2. Lineage (NCBI taxonomy): Eukaryota > Viridiplantae > Streptophyta > Magnoliopsida > Buxales > Buxaceae > Buxus > Buxus sempervirens. The sequence continues at coordinate 1,682,332 of OX387190.1, read as the reverse complement.
ACCATTGCACCTACATCACTGTTTTCTTGATTTTGGCTAGGATTCGGGATCTACCATGATCTATATGATAGATATAAAACCAAAAGCTTGAAAGTAACCTATAGGATTTCATGATATGATTTTGGTTGTTTTATTCTTGGAGAAAGGATCCTATGGTCTAAACACTCCCTTTTGATGTTTTTTTTCATCAACATGGGTTGATTGGGGTTCTATTTCTCCACTAATGAGAGATCTGGATCAGATCTGTACTCCAAAGAATTTTATTCTTCAATGTTTTAATCAAGAGATTTCAATCTGGTTTTTCAACCTTTTAGTGGTTTAGCCTAAAGATATTTTTTTCAGGTTTCACTTTAGGATGGTTTTCTTTGATTTTATCTCAATGTTATTTCAGTCATGAAACCCTTAGAATGGTGATTATATTGAAGGTTCTGAATTAATCGGGCTATTCATATGGAAAACCATACACTTTTGTCATTTTGATGATTTTTTCTTTAGTAAGCAAGTTTTCTTTATTTTTAACATGAAAAATACCTGGTAACCACCTTGTGTGGATGAATAGGGGTGCCTAACACCTTCCCCTATTCATAACCTAATCCCCTTACCCATCTCTGGTTGTTTTTGTTTTGTATTTTAAACTAGAGTTATTTTTACTCTAATTTCTATATTTTTATTTGATTTGATAATTTCGGTGTCCATTCACACCTAAACAGAATGCTAGCGACTCCTTGTTTTAATGAATCCCGTGTGATGATTAGGAAGTCATCAAATTGATTTTCCATGTCTCACAACTGGCGACTCTGCTGGGGAGTTGTGGATTTCAGCCTTTTGGTGTATTTGTTCATGTTTTTGTGTTTTGATTGGCTTGCTATTTTGTGTTCTTAAGCATGTTTGATATGTTTAAATCTAATTTATTGTTTAAAAGCTCATGGGGGTAGAAACATGTTTAATTCTAATTTATAGGATCGTTTCCAGAAACATGTGTAAGGGGGCTTATTTTTCCAAACCATGCTTATTTCTTGCTGTATTTTCATGATAGCATGTTTTAATTTTCAGCATGTTCTCTTTGATGTATTATTTGGTTGTATAACATGATCACATGTTTGCATGTTTGGGTGATTTTTGTGAGCATGCTTAGGTGCTATAGGATTGCTTTGTTTACTTTAAATACGCTTCCTGTTATGCCTTGGTTTGTATATATACATGGCTGTGAAAAAGAGTGGCAAAGGGGCTGGGACGTTGTGAATGCACCTACTATTTCCAAATGCCCTGTGCACATTTTACCTTTTTACACAGCCTACCCATAATCTATAGGAAGTTGAACCCTAATGTGTGTAGCTTGGCGCAACGAGGTCGTTACTTCGGAAAACGAAAGTGAAAACATTCACTTTAGAACTTTGAGTCAATGATGTGATGACAATGTAGATCTGTGATTCGATTCTGGTCATCACTAGGCTTGAGTTCTAAGTTGCCATTAAGCCAAAATCCAAAACCCCTACGCTTGAAAGTGGAGATACACGTTTTTAGCTAAAGTACACAATTACGTAGGAAAATGGGTTTGTAATTGAGGGAAGGCCGTTTGCATGGTTCACAAGCCAAGGCATAATGTGGATGCCATATTGAAGGTAAACAAGGTAACAAGGTAACCTTAAATTTAGCATTATTTTCATGTCATGTAAGTGACATGGTGTCCATCTGTTTGGGATGAAATTGTTCCTAATAGGTAGGTATCTTAAAATTTGTGTAGCCCATAGGAAGAGTTTTCAACTCTTATCAGAACTGATCCTACCCAAAGTTCATATAAGAGGCAACCAAAGGTACAAAATCTTTGAATATGGTGTCTAATTTGGAGGGAACATGTGCCCTCTTGAGCATGCATTTTTGCAAGAGGGGTCAAAGTCCACTTTGGGACAGTTTAGAAGCCTTGCAAGGGTAAACTGTATGTTTGGATGAACATTCAAAGTGACCAAATCATGTAAAAAATGAAAAAAATGAAAAAAAGCTGCGTAAACCGCATTTACTATACGGGCTGGACTTGACCGTATTTGTTATACAGTTAAGGCTTATCCGTCATTCAAGTGCGGGCAAGGCCAGACCGTACTATATATACGGTTTTTACAGAAAATTCAATTTTAATAGTTTTTTCCACCAAACCTTGTTCCTTTAACCTTTAAGTGATGCAAACAATTAATAAACACTTCAATAAGGGTAAAGGGCATTCAAATTCTTCTAAACTAGTTCAAATCAAAAGGTTAAGCTCATTTTAGGAAATTTGACCTAATTGGAACATGTAACTTAACCCAATAGATGATAATGAAAAATGAGTTTGAATAAAATGTTTCAAAAAAAAATAAAATAAAAATATGAAACAAAATTTCTTGAAAAAAAAAAATCCCTGGGCATCTGAAAGCCTTTGAATTTCAGACCTTGTTCAAAAAATCCCTAGGCATCTGAAAGCCTTTAAATTTCAGACCTTTTTCAAAAATATCCCTGGGCCTCTGAAAGCCTTTGAATTTCAGACCTTGTTCAAAAAAATCCTTGGGCCTCTGAAAGCCTTTGAATTTCAACCTTGTGGGACTTGTTGGAAGCCCTAAAATATTCCAACACCTCTTTGGTTGATCTTTTTCGTACCAATCAATTCCTTGTGGGACCTATTGGAAGCCCTAAAATATTCAAACACCTTTTGATTGGTCTTTTTTGTACCAATCAATTCTTTTTGTGGGACCTTTGGAAGCCCTAAAATATTCCAATACCCCTTTGATTGGTCTTTTTCGTACCAATTAATCTTTTTTGTGGGACCTTTGGAAGCCCTAAAATATTCCAATACCCCTTTTGATTGTCTTTTTTTGTACCAATTAATTCATATTCTTGTGGGACCTTTGGAAGCCCTAAAATATTCCAATACCCCTTTTGATTGGTCTTTTTTTGTACCAATTAATTCATATTCTTGTGGGACCTGTTGGAAGCCCTAAAATATTCCAACTCAAATTAAAAAAAAATAAAAAAAATCAAAACTCGTGTTCACATAACCTGTGTACATGCATTTATAGGTACAAGGCTGAGATTAAATTGGTACTGATATTTCTTTTTATTTTTCCAGGTACCGATATAGTTGCAACCATAGCTCCTATGACCAGATCAAGAGCTCGCACCATGAATCCTGCTGAGAATGAAGCCGATGGTCCTAGTCCAGACATTGACCTGCTGCAAGAGCAAGTGGCAGGACTTGCCAGAATGCTAGAAAACTTACTGGCGGTGCAGGCACAGCAAGTCTAAGCCCAGAACCAAGCCTCTACTTCCAACCAAGCACCTTCACCTCAAATCAATATTCCACCTCCGGTTCAACCTATTCCTGAACCCACCCCGGAACCTATACTAATCAGGGAGGAGATGGTTGAGTCTGAGAAAGAGAAGGAAAAAGAGAGAATGAGGGATGAGATTGAAAGGAAATTCATGCACAAGCTGGAGATGATCCAGGATGAACTGAGGGAGGTGAATGGGGTAAATAACTTTGGAGGCACTAATTTTGAAGATTTGTGCCTATACCCAGATGTTAACCTACCTGCCAAGTTCAAGTGCCCAGACCTAGACAAATACGATGGCACTGGCTACCCCATGAGCCACTTGAAGTTGTACTGTGGGGCCCTATGCCAGTTCGGTCGGGATGATGGCATACTGATTCAACTTTTCCAAAGGAGCTTGACTGGAACTGCTTTGAGGTGGTTTTCCACCTTAGACCATGGAAGGATCAGAAGATGGAAGGACCTAGTAGATGCCTTCTTAGCTCAATACAAGTTTAATTTAGAGATCGTGCCAGATAGGTACGATGTAATGAGAATGAGCAAAGGAAGGGATGAATCTGTAAGACAATATGTCAAAAGATGGAGGAAGAGTGCCTCTCAGGTCAGGCCACCCATGCTGGAGCCAGAAATGATCTCCACTTTCATCAGTACACTAGGCCAACCATTCTACAGCCACTTGGTGGGTCAGATCACCACTAGTTTTGCTGCCTTGGTACAAGTGGCCGACCAAATCGAGGACGGGATTAGATCGGGTAAAATAATTGACCATTCTTCCATGGTCAGTCAACAGGACCGCAATTTGAAGAAGGGAAGTGGGATAAAAAAGAATGGGAACAAAAAAGAAGGAGAAGTGAAATGGATGGGAAAGATTTTCCTGAGCCAATTAACTCTGATGTAGTAAAGAGATATTTTCCTTGATTCAATATTACTAGGAAATGATCTGAGGCCATTTTTCTTTATTTCCCAAAATTTTAATCCCTAGTCTAGCCAATTCGAGCATGTTCGTCTTTTGGATAAACCTAAACTGGACTTACAGTCTTATACTGGGGCAAAACAAATTGGAGCAAAGCCAAGTGGGGCAAAAGAAAAAAAAAAGCAAAGAATAGTGGCAAATGAAAGCCAAGAAAAGAATACACTTTGGGGAATGGGTTCAAATTCATCAGGACTGTAAGTCCGGTTGACCTATTTTCACATTTGGAAAATTTTGAGCCTTTAATACCTTTTCTTTCATAAACCGAGCTTAGCCTTTGTTTCGTCCTATTCTTAAGCCCTCGGTCATTTTAGTATATTCATTCAAATTTCAGAGTAAGATTGGTGATGACGAAATGTAGAAGCCGGCCTTAGTGAAAATCGTAATTGGTGCTGGGGGCAATATTGGCAAAAGAAAAAAAAAGAATCAAAGGTTGAGGTGATCATGTTGTCCAAACTTGAAATCAGTACGAGTATTGAGACTGAGCAGAATAGCAGGGTCAATCATGGAGGAAAAGTCATTTGGGGATGATTCTAAAGGTCACAGGATAGACGGATTTGATCTCTCCCTATAGCTTGGATCACCCCTTTTCATTAATCAACCTGATTTTAATTCCTTTCATTATATGTGATTACGTGTTTTGGATCAAATTTCAAAAAAAAAAAAAACTATACTTTGGCCAATGATGAGAAATCAAATACTTTTCATAAAACCTTTGTTTTTACAAGCATCTGAGAATTCTAAGGCCAATAATATAAAACCTATTTTTGAATTAAATCCTTTGTCTTTCCACTATTGGAGTTTGCTTTTGTACAAAGGTATAAAAGAATGAAAAAAGGAAAAAAAAAAGAAAAGAAGAAAAAAAATGCAATAAAAAGGAGCTAGTCCCTATCTCCTAGCCGCTCCTCAAGCTCCCAAATCCGAGCCGCCTGAGTTGCAATGATCCTAGATGCTTTCTCTGTAGCCGGATCGCTCAGAAAAGATATGACTTCATCTGAAAGTGTCTGCCTGATCCTCAAGGCTTTAAGGATAGCTAAGGCATCATGATATTTCTTCCGCATCACTCGGACCTCAAAACGACAGGCCTGCCTCTGTTCCTTAAGTTGCTCTTCCAAAGCAGTATGGCATGACACTTGCTCCTTAAGTTGCTGGATCTTCATTGTAACGCTCCAAGCCTGGGTCAATATAAACCGACCTTGACCCGAATCCGGTTCGTCACTGTAACAACCCGAATTCAGCCCAACAACCGAATTCGAGATGCTACTGGCCCATATCAAATAATAATCAATGAATAACTAGACTAAAGAATTAAATAAGTCATTTATTAATAAACTATTAGAGTGCGGAACATCAATGTGCGAAAGTATAGTCTGATATCATCATAAGATGAATCAAAATAAAAGCATCCAAAATCCAATGATCATGTAAGTCTGGTAATAATCAAAAGGGTTACTAAACTCTCAATTTCTCTAATACATCAAAACCAAATAATCAAAATAATGAAACTGTCTAAAGTACTAATATGAATCCTCTCCCACGACCTCAGATCTAGTCGGGATAATAATAGTCCTCCGACGAATAGTTGACAAGATCACCCTGGTAGTCACTACTATGATCCCCCTCTTTCGTATCAGCTGAAAAATAACATAAAGAAGTAGGGTGAGATACGAATATCTCAGTAGACAACACATCATGCTATAAATAGTTTATATTCACTAAAATAGATTTTCATGCACGTATAAGCAGTCTCGAGTAAACAGGCTCGTATAAACATTCATCTCGTTCATGGAAATACAAATCATCATGTGAAACAGTTTAATATTTGTGAACAGATAAAGTATATTAAGATCATGATTCAGAAGTCATTAATAGAATCCAACATAAATCCGAGATGTACTAAACAGTCACGTCCAACCATAACATCCAATACATGCATCCTGCATGTGAACAACATCAGAAATAAGTGTTTGTGATCTCAGTATCATTGTAGGACTCACAAAGAAAGATACACGTTTGAGATGACTCTCAATCATATGCTATACCACCGTGCGGCTTATGGGCGACGCTACTAATGATACTCAAACCCGTGAAGATCACCTTAGATAAGAGCCGTAGTCATCGACTTATTGCACACGAACTCAACCGAGTTGGCAAGTACCACCAGCATGCAACACCGGAATCAATACATGGAGATGGCCACTTATCCAAATGTACAGGAATCACTAGCGAGGCTTGAAATGACCTTACAAACACAGGACCCCCCCAATGCAAACTAACTTGCAAAGGAAGAGCATTCGCAACAGGGAGTAACCCAACCCAAATGAAATATCCCTTAGCTATCTAGCCAAAACTATGGATCCATAACCAGCTATGCCCACTAGACACCAACAATCCCTAAGGACTAATATTACTGTAAGTAATAGTGCCTAGCGGCATATAATGGTTATATATGTAATTTTCCTTCTTTATTGGGTTAATTGTATTCAAAATCTGATTTGGAAATCTGTATAACATATTCTGGTTAACAATATAACTCTATAGGTCATTTAATTAACTCTCACAAGGTTACAAGTTTGGTTCTTCCAAAATGTAGGTTTCTTGCTATTTACAAAGCTTGGCCACTAATCACCCTAAATACCTTCCTATTTTTGTTCATTTGTAAAACAGGTAATTGGTAATTTATTTTGGTCTTAAAACATCTTGTTTGAAGGTTAAAATTTGTTAAAAAATAGTTTAGAATTGAATCAGGGTTTGAAAATACAAAAATCTGCATTTTCTGCACAGAGCGCTCAGGATCACTTAGGATCGCTCAGGCGGTCTAGGGTAGGCGGTAGTTCAAATCGAACGTCGATGATAAATCGTGTAGCGGTTTCGAGTGGTCTCAAATTTTTAACGAGCGCCTGGGAGCGCCGAAGATCGCTGAGCACAGTGAGCTCGGTGATCTCCCAAAAACGAACAGAAACAGTTTAAAAACTTGATTTTTCACATCCAAGATCAATCTAACATACATATAATATTGCTATCAAACTAAATACATGATTTTATAATACAAAAACATGCAATGAAGATTAAACCATTCGTGAATACCAAAGAACGTTAAAAACCAGTGTTGCTTACCTTTATGCGATTGTTCTCCTCTTCCTTCTCTAACCAGCAACTCTCAGACCTCTATACGATTGCAACGTGAGCCTTGAAGGGAGAAGAAACCTGGTTCTTCCTCTCTTCTTCTTCTCTTCTCTTCTCCGGTCATACAGTCGCTCTCAGTCTCTTGCGACTGCTGAGTCTCAAACGAATACAAGCACGTATTTCCACCGTATGTCATTAGGTTATTTTAACTTATATATATATAAATAGATAGATATATATATACTCTATTCCATGCATCTCTCATGCATAAGACTCCACACACACGCCCAATCAGAATACATCCAACTTAAAATATCGATCATACCTCTATATCTCGTAATCAGACGGTCAGATCTACGCCCAACTCTGGATCTCCACTAATTGTAATATCCCCTACATTAATAAGATATTTCCATTAATTAAAATCTTCAAGAATATTAATTATTATATTTACTTTTATATTTAGGAAAATTCGGGGTCTTACATTCATGCCCCTAAGGCTAGCTAAAGCATCCTGATATTTCTTCTGCATCACTCGGACTTCAAAGCGACGAGCCCGTCTCTATTCCTCAAGTTTCTTCTCCATAGCAATGCGGCAAGACACTTGCTCTTCAAGTTGCCTCTCCAGATCAACACCTCTTATCCTAAGTTCCCAGGCCTCTCGTACCCATATTTGTTGAAGCCGCTTATGAGATGCTCTTTCAGACTCCAAGATATTTTCATAAGTAGATGGAAGAACTGCAGGAGGATCCTCTGGTACTGGGGCATGACTCTGAACCTGCTCTCTGATCTAGAAAAGATAATCTTTCACATGTGACTCAGAGAAAACTGGGCCTCGCAAAAAACGAGCATATGACCACTCCTTCATTAATCGAGCATTCAGCCCCATGGTGGCTGGTGTAAGTGGCCCAAGGAAGTCCTCATATCCATCTGGGATCATAATCCCCTGGGTCGCTCCAAACTGTCGAAGAACCCTTAAAGGAAGATAGAGAACAGCAGATCTCAAGCCTACTAGAACCAGGAAGTTCCTATCTCTGAAGCTAATCACCGTCTCTGCATTAGGCTGATAAGTACCAGGCCATCTCACCTGATCATCATGGAGAGTGCCCAAGAAAGTGAACCAACCCTGCTTGCCGCCTTGGATGTTAGGACACCCCTGGTTGCTCATCAAAACAATAATTTTCATTCTTGTAGAAAAGCGGCGATCTATCTCCTCAATCTGACTCAGGTGGTCAAGTAACCAAAGCTGCACAAAAGGGGAAGTATTTCATTTTAATTTCAATAAATTCAACTTCACAGGTAACTTGTAAAAAAAAAAAAAGGAGGATTTCACCTATAGGATAGGGGCACATGCAAGGAAACGCTTCTTCTTCCTGAAATAGCAGTTAGTCAGGGCCTGGTATATCTCTGCCAGGATCATAGGGGTCAATCTCTCACGTTCCCTAACCTGGCAGACAACTGATATGAGAGCCAAGTCAACCTGGTCGTCACCCCGTGGAAAGAGCAATTGGTTGACCACTATCAAAGTCAAGGCATTAAACCTAGCCTGCTTGTCCTCACACCTTAGAAGCTTTTTAGTCAGAAAGGTCTTGGACAAGGTCAACAATGTATCAGAATCCCCTAGGTCCTTCTTCCCTATACCCAAAAAGGTAGATGCTTCCTTTTTGTAGCTAGGCCTAAGGGGCGGGTTCACCACTTTTTCAGAAAACCTTAGGCCAAGGTTTCAATTTCTTCAATGGTAGGAGTCATATCTTTGTCATCAAAACGAAAAAGATTTAATTGAGGTTCCCAATGTCCAATCATGGCCTCAATGATTTCCCATTAAAAGGGATTTTAGGGATGTGTAGGATATGACCTAGGTGGATGGAATCCCAATGAATCTCCTCTTCAAGGGTCATAAAGTTAACCCACCTATCATAGAAAGAGTCTACAACATTATACCTAGTGAGATTAGGAGGCTTTGATCTAATCGGTTGTCTTGGAGGAGGAGCTCCATCGGCAGAGGAGCTCCTCCTGCAAAAGAAGGAGCAAAAGAAGCCACGGAATCACCAAAGAAGCCAAGAAAAGCAAAAAAACGGAGAGCTTAGGGAGTTTTTGAGCTATTAAAAACGTCACAATGGCGTTCCCTATGTGTTTATATAGAAAAATCGAAAACATAGTAAAAACCGTATTTAAAATGCGGTCAAGCTGTGCCCGTAGAACAGATACGGTCATGCTATGCCCGCATTTTCTATGCAGTCAATGTGTGCCCGTATAGGGAATACGATTACCGCTTGACCGTAATATAAATATGGTTCTGCCTGACCGTAATATAAATCCGGTTTTTCAGAAAAAATGCAAAAAAATGGGGAATTTCAATTTTAATGCTTTCCCAAGCTTCACTTGTCCCTGCTTAAACAAATATCATGCAATAGAAGTAAGAAATAAAAGAGAAAAGAGCATAAATGAAGGAAAATGAATCAAATTTCTTTTTATATATATATATATATATATGAAAGTGTACATCAGTTTGTCAAATACAAGTGTACATGAAGTATCCTAATCTACTGTGCCTCTACAGGTCCATCTTCGTGTCCTCTGCCACGTCCTCTTCCTCGAGATCGTCGACGCCCAAAGACAATCGACACTTTACAGCGAGCAGAGATACGCTCCATCCTGCAACGCAAAATAGACTAACGTCATATATAATAATCAAAGGTACAAGGCTAGCAGTCGGGTGATCAGAAGGTACATACCCTAAGTCATCAGAAGCAGCCAAGGCAGACTCTGGGACGTCCACGTCTCTAGCAGGCTCAACATCAGGATCTGCAGGAACGGGCTGAACCATAGGCTCAGCACTAGTAGCAAGCTTGAAAGTAGGAGCTAGTACATTAGGAACCTTGGTAACAGGCGGTGGGTCCACCACAGGCTCGACGGCAGCAATATCTGCCTCAAGTGCCTCCTCTATCACAGCAGCATCCCCAACAGGCTCCATCTTGATATCCGTCTCAGCAGGCGCATCTGGAGCGGTCTCTGGTGCTGGGGCATACTCTAGGATGACCTCGGCAGTGGGAGTAGTGCCAGTACCAACCTCTGCTACGGGCACCTCAGTAGCTCAAGGAGAAGTCACGAGCTGCATCCGTGACACAGAAAAGACCTCGCCACTAGGATGTGTAAAGTAAGATGAAGTGCGGGAGGAAGGACCGGCTGTGTCATCCTGAAAATAAGAAAAAAAATTCTAATCAGAACAGGATAAACTGATATAAGAAGCAGAAATTGAAAGGGGTGAAAGAATTAACCTGAGTATGAGATGGACCCGCCTGGTCCTGTACACCAGAAGGACCCGCCTGGCCCTGTGCCCTAGCAAGCTGTCTTCTGAGGTCAGCAACAGTGACGAGCAGGGCGTCCTGCTCAGTAATAGCGGCATCTCGCTGGCGCTCTATGTCAGCATTCCAAGCTCGAATCTCTACCAACTGAGCCTCCTGAAATAGAAGAAATGATGTCAGAAATGTCAAGTCAAATTGAATATAAGAAAGGAAGACTAAAGAGCGAAAGGCATACCGTGGTATCGTAGGCTCTAATTACTACCCCTCCTATCTCCGTGACTCCGCCACGGACAGGCATGGGTGGCATGAGGCACCCAATTGAAGCCTGCCTAAACCAGGCATCATAGTCACCCTCCTCTAACAAATTCTCTGCCTTAGTCCAATCTAAGAACTGAGCTGGCTCAATAAGCATAGGAGGAAAGAAAGGGGTAGTATCGAGAGGGATGATAGGAATTCGGGGCTCTCCAATGTGCTGATAAAAGAAGCGCTCGCCGAAATACCAAATGCTGCCCATCTGACCGATGAAAAACTGATAGCGCTGATGCCTCTGGTCAGGGGCAAATGCATCATACGCAGTAGCTTGCAAGGCTAGTACCTCATGAATGTCCTCGAACCGGGGAACGGATAGCTGAGAAACAAAAAAGGGAATATTAAGCATGTGATTTAGGAAAGAAAGAAGGAAGAACTGAAAGAGGCTTACCTCAGTCCTATAAAGTCAATCCAGATGAGCCCAAGCCGACCTAGGTCGACTCTTCTCAAAGTAGGACTCCACAAGACTCCATCTACGAGCCATCTGTGAGACATGGGAAAATCAATCCAATGACTTCCTAATCATCACGCGGGATTAAATTAAACAAAGAGTCGCTACTATTCAATTTAGGTGTGAATGGACACCAAAATAGTAAATAAGCACAAAAAGGCAAATTTAGGGTAAAAATAACCCTCTAAAAAAATAACCAGAGATGGGTAAGGGGATTAGGTTATGAACAGGGGAAGGTGTTAGGCACCCCTATTCATCCACACAAGGTGGTTGCCAGGTATTGTTCATGTTTTTCAAAGGAAAAAGAGGCTTGCTATAAATTCACGAAAAATCACAAAAAAGACAAAATATATGGTTTTTTCATACAAATAGCCTGATTGATCCAGAACATTCAAATATGATCATACCATTCCTAGGGTTTCATGATCAAAACAAAATTGAGATAAAATCAAATAAAACCAATCTAAAGTGAAAAATCCAAAAATCTGGCTTCAAGTTAAATTCTAGAAATCTAGAAAAATATGATTTTTATAAAATATTTCAAAACTGAACTTGAATAGTCTAGGACATAGGTATAGCCCAAATTTCACATTAAATCAAAAAATAAAAACCAAAAATACCCACGTGGATGAAGAACATCAAAAGGGGAGAACTTAGACCGTAGGGTCTTCTCTCAATAATGAAAAAGGACTCAAAAACCACATCATGAAACCCTAGAAGTTACTTTCAGGATTCTAGATCCAAATCTACCATATTGATCAGGATAGATCTAGGATCTTAGCCTAAAATCACAAAAATCACGAAAACAGTACTGTAGGTGCAAAAGTGGTGAAAATCCAAATTTTAGCAAAAAGTGGGATCTCATGCTATAAACATCATAGATTCATGTTATTCATTCAGATTCATCATAAAAACCATTAAAACATGATCAAGATATTTAAAGCAGCCACATCTCACAGATTAGAGCACATGGGGGTCTACCCTACAGAGCCACCTGTTCTCTTTTCCCCTAGCTCTCTCTTCACGTTTTACAGCTAGAGAGGATTTTTGAGGTACTTTGAGATAGGTTTGGGTATACAAATACAATCAAAGGCCTTATTCTAGAAAAAAGGAGAAAAACAGATATGGGGTTCTATTCTAGGGATCCACCTGTTCTCTTTTCTCCTAGCTCTCTCTTCACGTTCTACGGCTAGAGAGACTCTTGAGGTATTTAGAGACAAGTTTAGGAATACTAGATAAACGATGGCCTTATTCTACAGCAATGGAGAAGATCCTATTATCTCTAGAATTGAAGACAGAAAATAAAGGGGAAGAGGGACTTACCTAGATTGAGCAAGCAGGGCAGCAGGGGTTGTAACGCCCCGGGTCCGTGTTGTTCAATAAAGGTATAACACGTCTCATGGAGGTTAGGCAAGGATCGTAAAACAATTATGATCGTTGGATAATCATCTACTATAACCTGTCAGAGTGCACAATTTGATTTATCCAAGAAATGTAACATTTAGAACCTAACTAGAATCATATGGTTCAGCCCCCAATTAGACTTTAATACACCTCAAATATTCAAAGTACTCAAATTCGGAACAAGATAACCTACAGTCTAAGGAAGGTAATAGTAATCTTCCTCCCTATAAGCCTCAGCAGGATCTACCCCAATAGTCGCCTCACCACGAGTATCTGAAAAACCAAAACAAAACAACAGAGTGAGATACGAATATCTCAGCGAGTAGCACATGCATGCAGAAATAGTTAATCACAGTTCAAAGCTATGCATCGATAAACATTCCGTACTATTAAACAACTAATATCAATTTCCAGTTCAAACCAAAACCCATTTCATCAGTCAAATCACATTTCAGTTAAGTACGGCAACACATCGATCGGTCAATGTCATGACTATCGTTTAGTTGATAAATTAAACATGCCAAGTAGACACTCCACACCTCCATGTACACAGTTCTGGCCTACTCAGGGTTTCGGAAACTCTGAAATGACGGCCTACTCAGGGTTTCGTCATCCAATGTAGGCCTACTCCCCGGGTTTCTGCATTGACAACCAGGCCTACTCAGGGTTTCTGGCTGCTCTACACAGGTCGTGGCAACACACAAGGCCATGCAATTCCAACAACCAACAAATAACATTACATTACTAAGCTTAGACTCTGGATCCAGGACAAGCTAGACCAAAACAGTAAAACATCGTATAATCTCAATTCCAACATTTAAAGTAAAACCATTCATTCCACATCATGTATATCTCATCAAAGTTCATCACCTGTCCCTCTGGACCAAACAGTATCTCAATACTTTCAGTATTTCTCATTCCACAAAACCATGCCATTTGAATACAAAACACAGTTATTTATAACAAGACAATACATTTCAGCATTTTTCCAAAACAAATGAAACCAGAAGTCAATAATTTCTCAATTAGAACAGTGTATAAATTCGAGGAGAAAACGACTAAGAACTCCTAGAGTTTTGGTATCTAGCACAACATGTATAAAATAACTTACAATCATCCTTAGAAACCTTTAAGAATTTGCGACTAGAATTCTTCTAGGAATTAAATAAGAAACGTAGGTTCCAAGGTTACCAACAAGTGATTGGTGAAGTGATATAAACCCCAAGACATCAAAATCCCCCTGGTTCAGTCGGAAATCAAATTCGGCAAGCATAATTGGGTATGTGCTCACTTCCTGAAGTGGGCGCAAGTGGGCGCCAATCAGCGGATAGAAATCAGGCGAAAATGGACTATGCGCTCACTCGACGCTAAGTGAGCGCGAGCTGAGTGGGAGAAAGGCGCAAGAAGAGCGCGAGATAGGCGCGAGAAAGGCGCATCAAATTTGAGTAGGCGCGACCTGAGCGCCAAGTAGGCGCGAGCTCGGTGCCAGATCATTATTCCTATGCGCCTACTTCCCGAAGTGGGCGCAAGTGGGCGCCAAGTGGGCGGATATCCACTGCAATTTTCAAGTCTCTGTTATTTCGAGATCTCCAATTCTGGCTGGTTTGTTTATGTCTGTTATTGCTCCATTACACTCCTAATGCTCCCAAAAGACTTCCCAACCCATTTTGGATATAATCTAAACATTTTTAGTTTCAAATAAATTTTCAATCTGCCGTTCGGACTTACGGTATTCCAGAAAAACCCAGAACTCACAATACGAACCATGCAGTTCAAAATACATCACGAATAAACTAAAACCCCGGTTTTAAATCAGTGCTACTCACTAGTATGCGCTTAATCCCAGAACAACAGCCTCTTCCACAATCGGCCGAGCACGACTCCGGCTGCGCGCGAAGATGAAATGGTAACCGAACAAATCCTTTGCTCGCGAGAGAGATAACCCGCAGAAATCCGACTCCAATAAACTCCTAGTAGTACTTCCGATTCTTGTTCTTCACGGGAATAACCCTAATCGCCATTACAGCCGCAATCGCCAAATCGCCCAACTCTCCCGATAACGAGACTAACTAAAATTATTTCCGTAAGTATGATACGAGTATTCCTACAAACCAAAAACCCTACTTTCCCTTTTTGGTATCTTTACCTCGCGAGACATACGCCGCTTGATAACTTTTCAATTCCTTGATCCTATGCGCGCTCGCCCACTGGAAACCCTACATGTTCGGGCCACTTAGGTTAACAAGCTCCCAAGCTATATTTTAGTAATAATAATAATAATAATAAAATAATAAAAAAAATAAAACTCACCAAAAATCAGGGTCTTACAGGGGTTCCTCTCTTCTCTTGGAGCTTCTTAGACTTCAAATTTTCGTGGCCTTTTGCTTAAGGAGAGCTCCTCTATTTATAGGCAAACCTAGGGGCATGGTTGGTCCAAGGTTTGGCAAGATAGAGTTTCAGTTTGAGTTAAACACAAGATCATGCCCATCATTTATCCACAAAGATATTTCGCACGAATAAAATATATAATTCGCTCATTTAAAGGGATATTGGACTAAAGATAAGGCTCAGAAATCGAGAGAAGAACAAAACTCGTACGAGTCTAAAGTGCCCGTAAATGCTTTACGGTCCAATGGTGTCTGTATATGCATTACGGGCGCTGCGTGCCCATATATAAATTCCGGGCGTGCTTAGACCGTAGATTCAATACGGTCCAGGCTTAAATTATTCATTTTCATGCATTTTTGGCCTGTTTTAACTTCCAATTAATGTTTTCATTATTTTCTCATTTTGTAGTGCAATTTGGGGTGTCTACACCATCGAGAAAGTCTCCTCTGGCAGCGTAGATGTAGGATGGAAGTAGGGTATATACACCCTAGCAAAAAACTGCAAAAGAAGAAAAAAGGGTCAAAAGAATAAAAAAGAGAAGAAGACAAAGAAAGAATAGAGAAATAGGTATGTCACCTGCAAGAAGGGCTAGAAGAATCTGCACCCAAATCCGGCACCCTGGGAGGTAGAATGGCCGCTAACGGCCCGGCGTAGGCCAGCCAAGATAGTACCAAAAATAAGCGAGCCCCAAGCGTACCTCCTCACTTGCTGTAAATCTCTCAATAAGATCAAAAAATGCGGGCTGACAGAGGTCCTGTCCTTTGGGAAAAAGCAAGAGCCCATCATGTAGAGGAAGATGAAACAGAATGCAAAAGGAAAAGAGGCATGGCTGGCAGCAATCTGGCTGAACCCTCTCTCCCGGAAGGTCTCTCTCAACCAGGTCAAAGACAATCTAGGTCTCCCCATATCCCAGGCCTCCGGGGGAACCACCTCATATCCAAGAAGGGCAGCAATCTCCGCATCATCTGGCCTCACCATCTTAGGGATAATATCTCCAGACATCCTGATCCTGGTGATGAGAGTGAAATCAGACGGCCGAATCCCAATCTCTATATCGGAGAAATGAAAGCTCAGCGTCTCTGGGAAGAACCTCTCGAGCATTGCCACAATAAGAGCTCGATCCAAACACACGCCTGGGATGGTGATAAAGTGGCCAAAACCAAACAAGCCTGGTGTGCGCGGGGTCACACGGCGGGGCGCACGGATTCTGCGTGCCTCCGGGAGGGGAAAACGGGAAAAAAGGGAGTCACCACCACCTGATGGAGTGTAGGCGGACACCTGGGTGCCTAATCTTGTCTATTGGGCTGGTCTGCGGCTTGAGATTTTGAGAAAGGTCTCGGTTGTGGTCTGGGGAAGTCTGTAGACACCCCAGACCACCTCGTCGGATGCCGGGTCCCGTGGGTTCCCTGGTTTGAGTCAACTCACTTTGGTTCTCACCCAATTCCTAATCCAGCATGTGACCTGGTTAAGTCTGGCGGGACCACCGGAGTGGTGTGGGTCCCTTTAATTGCTTTTATCTTGCTTAATTAAATGCTCTGAGTCTGATTGGGTGGGCCCCGTTGGAAGGCCCACGATGTCCTTGGTGAGCTTGGTCAAGCCCACAAATCCCTTGGTGGGCCTTAGTTTAACCTGAGAGGCCCTTTAGGCTTAGGTTTAAATGAATTTATTTTACTTAACTGTTCAAATTGGAGGTTTAAGTGATTTTTATGCAAAAGGTGGATCTGCATTGATTTGCAAGCCCCTGGGTGGGCCCCCATGATGGTTGCCAAAAGTGTTTTAGATTATCTTATTTAACTTTGCCAAAGTGAGCTGGACATTGGGCTAGGGGCTTGTAGTCCGGATTTGGGCTTGAGAGCCCAAGTTCTTTGAGGTGTAGGGTTTGCACCCTTCCTTGGTTTAGTTAATGGGCTTTGGCGGGCCCGATAGGCCCTAGCCCTGGGTCTCGGCCAAACCATGCAATTCAAACACGTCATTCCACAAAACAAGGTTCGGGTGGGCCGCATTGGGTTTGGCCCCTCCAATTCGATTAGTTAATTTCACTTAGCTTGCTTAGGTTGCATGCCTAAATCCCTTCATGTTTGTCGGGCTGGATGGGCCCTGTTGGGAGGCCCACTAATGTTTTGAGTTGGACCGGCGGTCCAAGTCCCATGTGGGGTTTTCGGACGACCCGGAAACCCTATTGATTCAAAGGTTCAATTGAACATGTCATTCCATCGTAGCAAAAATCACACCAACAGCAAGGCATTATGCCATACGGGCTTATCCTAAAAAGAAATGGGCTGTAGACCCTTGGGACAGCACTCATTTGCTCCAAAGCCTAAAATGCTAGGCAAGCTCAAACACAAAAAAAAACCTTGATGTAGCTGCTGGGAACAACAACCTCTAAAGGAAATGGGGACATGCTTTCGGGGGCTGGAAATAGTGGAAAATGGGGTGGGGAGCATGGCAACGGGATACTCCCTTCATGGTGTGTACACTAAGGCATGGCATGCAACTTAAAAGGCTAAAACAAGGAACAATGGAGGGCTACTGCTATTGCCAACAGCAACCCCAAAAATGCCTTACATGCTTATCAACTTGACATAAATAAGTAAAGGAAAAAGACATGTTGCATATCCATGTGGGAGCAAATAAAAAGAAATAAATAACACGCTGCGAACACAGAGGAAACAACCTTGGTGCAAGGTAATTAAGGGTGGGATCATGAGGGTTTGGTTTTCAATATATCTACTGTGAGAGCAGCTGCCAAAGGGCAGAAGGATCTTGTCCGGGGGAACATGATATGGGAAAACATGCTGGGAACAGCAGTAGCACCAAGGCCTACTGCTGTCCCCAACAGCAAACTACAGGGGATAATAGTATGAGGTTGTGGGGTGAAGGTGGCATGGGGGTGGCTCACAAGTGTATGCATATGCCTATAAAACCATAAAACAAACTAGCCTGCTATGAATGTTTGGGACAGCAGCAAACTTGGAAGGTTCCTACATGCTTAAAAGGGGATGGGATGCTACTTGAGCATGCTGGTGGGGCAGACATTAATGTGGGTTGGGGTGCACCCGAAGATTCCAAAACAGTAGGTGGAAAGGGGAGAAGGAACATGCTCACATGCTCACATGCACATAAAAATACAGTAAATGGTAAAGGGGTTGGGGGAGCATGAATCAACACACAAAGGCACACAGCAAGTTCTTGGGGAAAGGATCATGCTCATTTGTGCTTTAAAGAATGACAACAGCAAGAGATTGAGGGATCGGGAAGCATGTTCAAATGCACAAAAGCAAGCAATAATTTGAAAGGAAAAGGGGAACATGCATTAACCATAGTGAGTAGGTTAGAGAGAAAAGAAAGAAAAGAAAGAAAAGGTGAAGAACACATGTTGAACACAGCAAAACAGCAAGTAAGGGGGAAGAGGGAACGTGCTTGGCCTTTCTAATAGCAGCACAACAAAGGGGGGAGGACACTATCAAACAAAGACTACAAGCATGCTTCAACCAAAACCAAGAATAGCAAGTTGAGGGAGGGTACGGCCAGTAGAAAAAAAAAAATCTTGCATGAAAAGTGAAGAAAAAAGAAGGAGAAGAGCAAAACTGAAAATCAAACTTGGAAGGGAAGTGGGGGATTATTTAGGGGTACATTAGATGAGTTAAGAAGGAACATGCTCCCTTCCTTTAATGAAGAGAAACACTGCAAGGAACCCAAACGAAAACAGTAGCTTACCATGGGATCTTGACCCACCATTATCAACTAGAAGACTTCTTTCCCTCACCCCAAAACCACACTCGATTCCATTTACCTTTGGACTGATCCGGGTAATGTAAAAGAAGAGAGAAAAAAGGAAATAGAGATGCATGTTGAAGAACATGCTACAGCAAAGAGACCACCCACTCACACCAACTCAAAACATAACCATTTTCATTTATGCAGTGTAAAATACAAGGGGGAATGATACATGGGGGTGAAGAGGTCCTTGAGTGGTGTGTAGGAACTCTTTGGAAGCAAAACCAGGTGCTGGAGGCCTTCTCTCCAGCAACAGCAATGAACCTCTTCTTTGTTTTTGGTAGGAAGATGGAGAAGAGGAAGAATGCAAAAGGTTTTATGGCCTTGAGATGGGGTGGGGGTTGGAAAGCTTCCTTGGGGGTTGTAGACACCTCCTTGGAGCTTTTACAAGAGCTGGAGGCTTCTTCTCCAGCAACCACAGCAGCAACACCTTCTGGTTTTGTTGAGAAAATGAAGAGGAAGAAGGGAAGAATGAATGAGAAGGTAATGTAGGGTGGAATGGGGGGTGTGGAGGCAAGAGCAGCAGCAAGAGAGGGGGTTTTTGTGAGGGGAGGAAGTGGAGAAAGGAGAAAGGCCAGCAACCCTCGGCCAGGGGGTTGCTGGCCTTATTTATAAAGCAATTTTTTGTATCCAACCATATAGGTCGGATACACTGAGTTTTACTTGTATCCGATATTAAATATCGGATACAAAACACAATAATTTGAAATTTTAATGCCGCTACGAATTTGTCGGGGAATCGGCGCAGATCTCGCTAGAAAATCTTTTGTATCCGGAAATATAGGTCGGATATGCACAAAAATACATGTATATGACATTTAAGATCGGATACAAATCCGATATTTATGGATTTAGTCCCTGGATATTCACAGATTCACCCGATACACTTGGATATTCACAAATTTGGTCCCTGCGAATTTTTGCTTTAATCCCTAGGATATTTTGCATGTTTGGATATTTACGGATTGCCCCTCGAGATATTTTCTTGAGCCACTTGCCACATGTGCAGCCTTTCGCCACGTGTGTAGCTATTTGGGTTTTGCTACTCGGAAACCTCGATAACTCATATCTCCTTCATCCGAACTCCAATTTGAGCAAACTCAATTGCATTCGAAATGTATCGAAGCCCTCTATCCAATGACATATGGCTAAGTACCTGGCTTGGGGTTCGACAAAAAGTCAACTTTCGGCTCCCCCTCAAGTTTGACCGACCCATAGATCCTTCATCCGGACTCCGATTCCAACAAACTCAGTTGTTGAAAGAGTAGAGGACTACTCTTAAGGTCCACGATCTATAACGATTCAGAATTGAACAATTGCGGAAACAGTACACAAAGAATTATACGAGGAAACCTGGATCCAGATCCAGGAAAAACCTCGAGTCTATATGAGGCGACTAACCCTTCAAAATCCACTATTGAATGAGAAGACAATTACAAAGGAGAACATACTTAACCTTTACAATTTGACTCACTCAACAGCAATCCACAGTTCGAATCCACGAACTGCTACACAGCTTGAATCCACAAGCTGCAGAACACGATCAGTCCAGATCGCAAACAATCACTCACCAGTGATCCACAGTTCGAATCCACGAACTGCAACACAGCTTGAATCCACAAGCTGCAGAACACGATCAATTCAGATCGCAGCAATCCTCTCAGAATCCACTGAGACGATCCAATGCAGTAGGAATCCACCTACGCATCAAACAAGGCCGATCACCAGTCCAGGCGATCACACGATCAGATGAAGTTCCGAATTGAAGAAGAATCCACTGTCTTCAATTCTAGGCGATCTATCTCAGATCTCCCCCTCACTCGATCGCCGACTCTCTAAAGAAGATTTGATCGAATCTCAAACACCTCAAGATTCGAAAAACAAATGATCCAAAGAAAAAAGTCCCAATTGAAAATTACAACTCGTCTATTTAAAGAGTAAAACTCAGATCGCGTCAAGCGCTGGTAGCGTCGTGAAGCGATCGATGTAGACGGCTGGTAGCGAACTCAAGTCCCGCTCAGAGTAAGTTGAATCAGTTAAAAGCGCGCTGCTAGTGAGCTGCTAGCGGGAGAGTACGCGGCAGGTGCACGAACCTTTCTTTCGACACACGAATTCCCTTATGCGCTGCCAGCGGGGTGGCAGCGGCGTGGTAGCAGTGTGGTGGCACCAACTTCTTCTTCTTTACTGAATTTACTGAATTTTCATTGTTTAATCTGCACATCTTGAAGCTTCATTAGAAACATAATTTGTCAATCATTTGCCATAACAGGAGTGTGAGTTTTCACACTTACAGTTGTGTTGGAACCGTGTCAGGATTCTCTATCCATTGAGACAAAGCAAGGTGGCCAATGATCACTTGATCAAAAAGTCAACTTTTCACCCCTTAGGGTTTGACTTTTCAGCTAGGGTTTGCATTTTCTGCTCTTCCGGGAGCGCAAAAATGAGGTGCTTATAGCTGCCCCTCTTTGCCGGAGTTACCTTGCGGATAAACAGCAAAGAGAAAAAAGAATCTCATTTTTGTGCCTAGCATTTCTGTCGACATGGTTGACGAGCTCAGTCCTTTGAAGTTTTCATTAAAGAAAGGAAGTGTTGAGATGATATGGAGTCACTTCCTGGCTTCGGAGTTTCCTTACCCTTTGCTTTTCGGGTTCTTGTAGGGCAACTCTTCAGCAATTAGATTTAAGTTTGAAAGAGATTAGATTGGCCTTGAGCTCGCCAACCTGTTTCGACGTTGATGCTAGACACTTGACAACATTCTTTCCTCTTGTTTGTTCCATTAAAGCTTTTAGGTGACTTCAGACTCCTGATCCATTTTGTGTGTTTTACTTAAGGCTTGCTTGCATTTTTTTTTGGGGGACTTGATGGCCACGGGTTGGTTTAGGATGTGGGACGAATGGAGAAAGGAGGAGGGAAGAGCGGAGGAGGAGCTGCTATTGGTGAGGAGGTGCTTCCAGCACTGTCCAATGCCTCAAAGGAGCTCACACACCTGCTTTATTCTATTTACAAAAGTGTGGAACCAAAATTTACAAAAGGGCCACCTTGCTCGATGAGATCTTCATCTTTGCTTGTTTTCCTTCATGTCTCGCCGCTTCTTTCTTCTACGGCGTGCCTTCTGGTCGGCCTTCCTTTCCTTGGTGAGGTAGAGACCTCCTGACTTGGAGTGACTACCACTGGGGATTAGTCAGGATTTCTTCCTCATTGCCCTTTTTCTTGGATCGGGCCTTGTTTTTGACAAGCGTGGGAGTTCTTTTGGGAAGGGTGCTCCGCTAGGGATAAATGGGGTTTCTCACGCTATCCTTTTATAAGGCCTTTTCCTTCTGCTCCGATGTGAGTTCCTTATGCTCGTCTGAGCTCTTGTTTAGTGCGAAAGACTCCACCAGGGATTGATGCGAGCTTGTTTTGTCTTCTTTCTGCTCTTTTTCGCAAAGCCGGCCTCTTCAGACTGGGCGAGGCTTGGGAAGATTACATTGTCGAGCATCACTCTCTCTTATTGTTAGAACGAACTCCACTGGGGATTAGAGGATCTCGTCCTCTGTTGGTTGAAGGAACTCCACTGGGGATTTGGGGGAGGATGTCCGTCATCCCATTTTTGTTGTACCTGTGAAGGCGAGAAAACATGTTAGTCACAGACTAGCTGGGGAATGCAAAATATTCTTCTTATTATTTTTCTTTACTCGGAGCCTTTTGCCCATTGCAGCTAGAAGCAGCCTCTGCCAAGGTTAAGAGATTATCAACTCAGGTTAATAGCACAATGTGGAGCTTAAAAATAGTTAAGCAGAACAATTACAGAGAAAACAGGTGTGTCAGTGTGTGCCTGTGTTTGCAATATCAAAATAAATTTCCAAGGTTAGACAGGACTTAGAGTGCTTGGTGTTTCCAGTGGCATTGTCATCACAGGCCACTGTGAAATTTTTTGCTTGGGCACAACCTGCCGGTTTGGACCCCCCAGATCTGTTCACTTTTCTCCATTTACTATCTGATGCTGCTCCTTTTTGTACCTTGCTCTGCTCAATCCAGATGTAACTAGTTTCTCTCCTTCTTTTTTTTTTTGGAAAACCACACAACGCCCTTTTTCGGGTTTTCGCTGTGTCTAGTCTTTATAGGAACTCTGAATTCCGTCATTGCTGATGAACACAGACTTAACTGTTTGCCCTGATCATTCTTCTTGGGATCCGAGAGGTCTTAGAGATAGGACGAAATGTAGGCTTGGTCTTGGCTATGAAAGAAAGGATAAGTGGCTCAAAAAGCTTATTCATTTGGGTTTGCAAAGTGTGCTACTTTTATTGTTGGTGAGACTTACATCCTGGCTTATTTGTATCTCTGTTTTTGTTGGGTAAACATTTCCCCATTTTTTTTTGTGTTTCTTACTTTTTTCTTTCTTTTTCTAATGCATTTTCTTTTCTTTTTGAGGTTTTGTTGGGCGGGATGCCGTGTTTCTTTTTTTGCTTTGCCAGGAATGCCCCGTTTGATGTGTAGAACACTTGCAATGGGTTGAAAGAATTTTAAGGCTCAAAATTGTCTAACTAGGGAGAATTCAAGGTATTTGGAAGGATTTACAGTCTAAAGGATAGTCAAGGATGGCCTCTCTTCATTTCCCAATTAGAATGATCTTAGGCATAATATAGCTTGACTGCGTCTGCATTTATCGGCTCAGGAAAGATTGTCTCGTCCATTTCTTGTAGGATAAGTGCTCCTCTGGACAGAACTTTATGGACTACGAACGGCCCTTCGTAGTTTGGCTTTAATTTCCCTCTGTTGTCTTCTTGGTGGGGAAAGATTCTCTTCAACACTAGGTCTCCCACCTTGAAATTCCGCGGCTTCACTTTCTTGTTGTAGGCTCGTGCCACTCTCTATTGATAGAGTTGGCCATGACACAGAGCCTTGATCCTTTTCTCATCAAGCAATTGTAACTGGTCAAATCTGGATTCTTCCCATTTGACGTCACTGATTTCAGCTTCCTTCAGAATCCTGAGTAACGGGATTTGTACTTCCACGGGGAGGACTGCTTCCATCCCATATACTAAGGAGAAAGGGGTTGCCCTGGTAGATGTTCTAATCGATGTCCGATAGGCGTGCAGTGCATAGGGCAGCTTCTCATGCTAATCTCTGTAGGTGACTACCATTTTCTTGAGTATCTTCTTCAGATTCTTGTTGGCAGCCTCTACTGCCCCATTCATCTTGGGCCGGTATGCTGTAGAGTTCAAATGTCTGATCTTCAGGTCTCCACACATCTTTTCCATGTCCTTATTATTCAGATTCTTTGCATTATCAGTGATGATTGCTTCTGGCACCCCGTAACGACAGACTATGTTGGTTCTGATAAACTTGAGCACATGAGATTTCTTCACATCCACAAAGGACATGGCTTCTACCCACTTGGTAAAGTAGTCAATTGCCACTAAGATGAACCGATGCCCATTTGAAGCCTTTGGATGAACCTGGCCTATCATTTCAATCCCCCAGATGGCAAATGGCCAAGGAGACGTCATGGAATACAATGTATTTGGTGGCGCATGGATGTTGTCTGCATAAATCTGGCACAACTAGCACTTCCTGACTTGAGCGTAGCAGTCCACCTCCATGGTCATCCAGTAATAACCCATTCTTAGAATTTTCCTTACTAGCATATGCCCATTCATGTTTGCGCCGCACAATCCTTCGTGGACTTCCTCAATCAGTTTCTGCGCTTCACTTTTCTTGACACATAGCAGTAGAGAGTCATTGTATGACTTCTTGTACAGTCTCCCCCCACTGTAGAAATATTGCCCTGCCAACCTCTGGATAGTTCGCTTCTCTGCAGCCGGGGCACCTTCTGGCAGAATTATGTTCCTTATGTATCTCTCAATGTCTGCGTACCAAGGCTCTTTTTCGGGTGTGCTTTTCTCGATACTGAAGCAGTAAACAGGATAGCACCGAATTTCTATCTCCAATGGTTGCACCCAAGTATCATCTGTGATGGTGGCCATTGATGCGAGTGTGGCTAGCGCATCTGAAAATCGATTCCCGTCTCGCGGCATGTAATCAAATGTCACACTCTCGAATTGCTCTTCCAATTCCTTGACCAGTTCTTGGTATGGTACCAGCTTCGTATCTCTGGTTCTCGAGTCTCCCATCACTTGGTAGATGATAAGACTTGAATCACCAAACACCTTTAACTCCTGTATATGCATCTCAATTGCTTCTCGCAAGCCCATCACACATGTTTCATACTCGGCCATGTTGCTAGTGCAATCAAACAGGAGTTTCGCTGCTATCGGGTGATGAACACCATCTGGGGAGATTAGCACTGCTCCGATCCCCTTTCCATTTACATTGACAGCCCCGTCAAAGAACATTTTCCACTTGGTTTCTTCTATTTCTTCTGTGGACTCGGCACACATCACATCTTTGTCTGGGAAGTGAGTCAGAAGTGGTTGGTAATCGAGTAGGGGATGCTCTGCCAAGTGATTTGCTACAGCTTGCCCATTTATTGCCTTTCTAGTTGTATAGACAATGTTGTATTTAGATAAAAGGACTTGCCACCTGGCCACCCTACCAATGGAGATCGGCTTCTCAAAGATATACTTCAACGGATCCAGATTGGAGATCAACAAGACTATGTGACTGAGCAAATAATGTCAGAGTTTCTGAACTGCCCATACCAAGGCGCAACACGTCTTTTCAAGCACTGTATATCTAACTTCGAAGTTGGTAAATTTCTTGCTTAAGTAGTAGATTGCTTGTTGTTTCCGTCCTTTCTCATCGTGTTACCCTAACACACATCCCACTGCCGTCTCTGAGACTGTCAAATACATAATCAAGGGTCGTCCCGAGACAAGCGGGACCAACGTCGGTGGACTCATCAGGTAG
Organism: Buxus sempervirens; assembly: GCA_947561395.2. Classification (NCBI taxonomy): domain Eukaryota; kingdom Viridiplantae; phylum Streptophyta; class Magnoliopsida; order Buxales; family Buxaceae; genus Buxus; species Buxus sempervirens. The sequence continues at coordinate 1,656,454 of OX387190.1, read as the reverse complement.
GCCTTGGTTTTATCAAACGCTACTTGGCAGTCTTCATTCCAAACCATAGGGTTGTCTTTCTTCAGCAGCTTGAATATGGGCTCGCACACAGGAGTCATCTATGCGATAAATCGGCTAATGTATTGCAGCTTGCCTAGGAACCCTCTCACTTCCTTTTCTGTTGACGGAGGAGGCATCTCCAGAATTGCCTTGGCCTTGACGGGGTCAACCTCGATGCCTCGCTTGCCTACTATGAAACCGAGCAGCTTTCCTGAAGTAACTCCAAACACGCACTTGTTTGGGTTGAGCTGGAGCTTGTGCTTTCTGAGTTTGTCAAACATCTTCCCAAGGTTCACTAAGTGGTCCTTTTCTTCCTTGGACTTTGCTATCATGTCATCCACATACACTTCCATCTCTTTGTGCATCATGTCGTGGAACAACAGAGTCATCGCATGCTCATATGTAGCGCCTGCATTCTTCAGTCCAAACGGCATCACACGGTAGCAGTAAGTGCCCCAGTGTGTGATAAAGGATGTCTTCTCCATATCCTTAGGTGCCATCCTTATCTAGTTGTAACCAGAGAAGCCATCCATAAAAGAGAACATCGAATGCGTTGCTGTATTGTCAACCAGTACATCGATGTGCGGCAATGGGAAGTCGTCCTTTGGACTTGCTCTATTCAGATCTCTGTAGTCGACACACATCCGGACTTTCTCGTCCTTCTTGGGAACTGGCACGATGTTAGCTAACCACTTCGGATAGTGAGTTACTTGCAAGAATTCCGCATCCAACTACTTGGTGACCTCTTCCTTGATCTTTAGGGCCCATTCCGGCTTCGTTGAAAAGTCCCAAAATTTTAATGAAATTAAAATTTATGATTTTAGTAATTAAGTAATGCCAGGGGCAAAATTTTACAGATTTGGAGATCGGAAAGGGCTGACTTGAGTTGGGTGAACCGGTTGGTTAATTTGATTAAAATGGGCGAGGGCTTGGCTAAGAATTATTATTGATAGATTTTATGTTGATTCAGTGGATGGCATGAGTAGAATCAAGGTATCCAAATTTTGTTCGTATAGGAAAATGCTGGAGTGGCAACCATGGGATCAAATTTTAATCAGCTCCTTGGCGGCATCTATAAAAAGAGTTTAGTTTGAGATTGGCAGTTTTGTTGGTTTGTGGTACAGCCGAATCTGAGATTTCAGAGAGAAGAAGAAGGAAAGCTGGGATTGAGAGGTCAGACCTGGGCAGTAAGTGAGATCAGGAAGAGATCTGATCTGAACCTCATCTCCGTTTGATGTGGAGCTGAAATACAATTGCGGCAGAAACTTCAATTCATCCAGGAGCAGAAATCTCAGCAAGATAAATCAAAATTCAGGTAAGATTACTGTAGTTAGGTTAGATTTCATTGAGAGTTATCAGAGAATCTCAGATCTGTAGAGATCTGATCAATTTATTAATTTCTACAGAAGTGTTCAATCGTTTGGTTTGAGCTGGAACCGATTTTCCCTACAGCAGCAACTTCATTCCTCTTTGGGCAAATTAACCTTGTGAATTCAGATCACCTGGGTGTGATTGACAAATTGAGAGAGGTTGAGCTGGGAATTACCTTCAATCATGTAAGTAGCATAGTTTAATTCGTTGTAGATGATTTTAAATTGAAATTTGTTTCAGTATTGAACCTGAAATTAGTCGAACCTCTGTTTTCCTAAAAATTCTGACGCCTAGGACCTGTCAGCAACCAATTGTGAGTTAATTTAATTCCGGAGTATATGTTATGTTTATTTTGGGTGGTTATGGAGTTGCTGGAATTGAAGTGATAAATAAAGATCAGGTCAGAATATTACCACTATATGTATTTACAATTGTTATACTGAAATCTTGGTTAGAAAACCTCATGAGCGGCTGATTTTGGGTTGATCTTGGTAATAGTGTAATTAAAGTTGAATCAAGTTAAATATACTGTTTGGAGAGTTAGAATTATCAGAGAGGTTTGTTTAGAAGTGAAATTTAGGTTTAGTACTAAGTAAACCTGAGTAGCCGCATGGTGTAACAAACCAAATGAAGATGGCACTAGTGGCTGTTATCTGGCACCAACCTCTCTAGAGGTCAGCACCAACTCCCTTATTTTGGTTTTGTGATTTTATTCTTAAAGCACAGTTAGGAATTCTCTTAGGGAAACTAACTAAGAGTTATAATCAATTCTGGGTGAATAGAGGGAGCTAAATTTGGAAGCATAACTGAGGTTTAAAGTTCTGAAATTAGAAGAAATATATGGGTGCCAGGTGCTGCTGAGTGTAGCTGGGAAGGTAGGTGCCAGCTTGATTTTCAACAATGTTGTCCCAGCCATATGTAGCTGGTTAACAAAAATTATTTGATATATTTTAAATTCTGAAATATTAGTTTAGATGTCTTAATTAATTGTATAGTAAACTGTATGAAAGATTATTAGTATTGTTTAAATAAGCCAAATGAGTAGAGGGAATTATGGAGAAATTGAGTGAGCGTCAAGTGCTGCTGAGGTTGGCGCCCAGTCTACTTTCAGCTACTTTTAAGTGTTGTTAAGTCTATAGATGGAGATTAATTAGGGGACTTGATTTGTGGTTAATGGAAATACTTTGGATGATTAGAAGAAATAAGAGTATACTTGAGGTCTTAATCAAAAGAATTGGTTATTTATATTAAGTAAGATTTGAGTGTTCTTAGAGTGTTGGAAAAGTGCTAGCATAAGCTGAATCTTTATTGGTGGTTTGTTGATCAAACTCATCTAGGAATTCATGTTAGGAAAATTAATTAGAAATGACTAATGGGATTGGGGAAATAATTAAAGGCTGAAGTAGGACCATAAATTAAGGTGATCGAGTTGACTTAAAGAAATGAGTGAGTGTAGGTGGTAATGTATAGTTATTCTTGAAATTTTGTTACTGATTTAAGAAGGGATAGCTGATAGGAAATGGAGTGATAGAGGGTGTCCAGATTCAGAAATAAAAAGGGAGTATTTGAATGTGATCAATGAGGCATTATTAAGCTTATGAGTTGTAATGAATTGTAAAGGTGGTAGTCTATAAGTTTTCCTTGATATTCAACATATAACTAGAATTGAATTGACGTGTTCTAATGATGTATTGCAGAAAATATTGGTTAATTTAAATGTGGGAATTTAAGGTTTTTCATTGTGAATTATGAGGCTTATAAGAAAAGATTAAGGGATCATCTTTAGAAGGAGGGATTTAAGGATAAACTTTATTAAGGAAAATCTACTGTTTGGGCATAAATCGCATAATACAAGATTAAATTCAATAATGGAGTTTAATTCTAGTTTCTAACATTTGGAATTTCCGGTTTAACTGAGATTGACTGTTTTTACTAAAAATAAGATTATAAAGGGGTTTTATGCAGTATTATGGAAAAAGGTTTTTAAGACAAAATATTTTGGTTTAAGAAGGTTATTCGGATTAAAGTTCTGATTTTGTGAATACGGTTGTACCTTTATTATTAGTACTGGATCTCAACACGGATTAGACAGGATTGTTATGATTATGAAATTTTACGTTGAACTGGTTTTATACGGATTTTACGGAAGAGGATTTAACATTGAATATGGATGTTTAGTTTTCTAGTTTGGAATTGGTTTTCCTTCATGTACTTGGAGAGTCGGATTGTGATGTCCCATGTATCTCGGGATGTGGTTGCCTCTGTGTATCTCGGAGATGCCCCGTGTATCTCGGGATGTTGTTGCCTCCGTGTATCTCGGGGATGCCCCGTGTAGCTCGGGATAATATGATTGAGGTTGAGAGGAGTTGTGCTTACTGGATTTTCACTGTTGGTTTTAGTTTTAGAGTCTAGTGGGCATAGCTCGATATGGATCCATGTTAGGAGCTAGTTAGTGGAAGGGATTGTTCTTTACTAGTTGTAATACTTTGTTCACGCACGCGTTTCCACTGTGTACTCAGTGAGGCCTGATCGTGTACTCGGCTGGCTGCGGCTATCCCTCATTTTATCGTGTACTCGGACTGTGACTGGATTAGTACATGCCAACCCATCACTGTACTGGATGGGTTCTCCCGCAATAAGACGATGATCGTGTACTCGGCATATCGCACCTAAGCCGGGAGGTGGCATAGTGAACATTGGCATTACCTAGTTAAAGGCAGTCTTATTTCATGAGTCCTACAGTGACTTGTTAACTACTGTTTCGATGTGACATATGTGACTGTTTTAAATTGGATTATTCTTGTATCTTATACTGATCGATGAACTACTATTGGATTAATCGAATTATTCAGAATTGATGTGTTATCGCTACGGTTGCATGATTTACAATTGTTGTATAATTTAGAACTGATAAATTGTATTTTAGCATGCATGTGCTGCTTACTGGGATATTCGTATCTCATTACGTTTTGTTTTGTTTTGTTTTCAGTTTCTGGTAAGGACGGCACCAGCGGGTATATGCTCGGTTCATGTGAGTTAGCATTGGTTATAGTATTTTTATTTATTTTTAGCGTGGGTTATAGTGCACTCTGATGATCCAGTTATTATTTTATTCATGTTCTCCTTCACTCTGATTTGCTATCCTGGGTTATATATTAACCTTCGGAGATAAGTTACGAATTTACCCACGTAACTTGGATCCGGGGCGTTACATTCGTGCGCCTAAGCTTCTGTTTCACAGGTACGGCCTCAGACTTTGTTAGTAACTTATGCACAACCAAGTCCATGTCTAACCCAGGCATATCCTCGTATGACCATGCAAACACGTTAGAACAAGATTTAAGAAAATCAAACATCTGTTTTCTCAATATTGGTGATAGCTTTTTACCAATTTGGAGGATCCTTGGTTGTGCAATTTCACCTATGTCAATTGGCTTTGTTTCCTCAATGTTAGCCTGGGGGCCCTTTTCATGTCTTTCCAATGCAAGTTGGATTTCAAGCAGGGTCTCCCATGATTCATCGTCGTCCTCATGCTCGAAAGGCTCACAAGGGACGATGTCTGAGTCTACTCGCTGTGATGGGCAAGTGCCCCAATCTAACTTGTCGAGTTCTTGCTCGTTTTCAGGATTGGATACTGGCTCATGCATTTCATTTATTATTGCCATCTGCACTGGCTTTTCAATTTCTTTTTGTTCTTTTTGTTCAATTATGGCAATCTTATTACCTATCTCGTGCCCCAGATCTTCCAGGTGTGTGTTGGGATTGACACTAAGATTCTCAAGTTGCTTATTTTTGTTATTTTCATTTTCAAGAAGATGCAAGTAGTAGAAAGCATTCAGATATTCATTGAAAATTTCAGCAGTAGCTACAATAGAAATTTCAGAGGTGACAGAAACCCCCTTTGGGATAGTAGCTTTATTGGTAGCAAAAGGTGTGGCGTTCCAGTTCTTGAGTGGTGCCCCGTCTTCCTTATTGATGGCAGCCGCCTTCTTCAGTTCTCCAGTCAGTATTATGTTGGCGTGATCGTCAGAAGAGATGTAAATGGGATCATTTGCTGCGCCTATAGCTGGCTTGTTCTAGCTCCTTTCCGACTGGGGGCCAGACTCTGACGATACCCTTACCCATGATCCACTGAGGGAGATGGCCATCAGTATCTCGTCCTCAGGTGGCGCATAGGCGATGGTGACTCCGTTGGCCGGGTCAACTCTGGGTGGTGCAAATGCTATGGGTATTCCGGTCGGTATCCCAGGCACAGTAGAAGAGTAAGCTGGTGGTGCCCATTTGCCATAAGCTGCACGGTACACCTCTTCCGGTACTGGCCCTAGTACTTGGGGCATGCTACGAAACATCCAATTCAAACAGTCACGAGTCCTTGGGTGCGGGATATAGTGAGGTGGAGGAGGAGACCTTGGCCTGTGGGTGGGAGTCCCTGAGCTGTCTTGCCCTTCCATCATGCAAACATACATGACCGGTCCTTCTTCCTCTTTGGATTCTTCCACGGGAGCGGGTGGTGGTGCTTCTATGGCCGCTATAGGGAGGATTGGTATCCCTTCAAGGATGAGCGACTCTTCTAGTGGAGCGAAAGCTAGGGTGACGTCGTCTACGGATTCCAATGCGACTAGTGCTGGTAAGTCATCTGGCAATCCCTCAGGAGCCAATGGGTCTACTTCCACTACATCTCCAATCATTTCCATAGATGGTGGCTGTAACACCCCGAACCCGGGTCAGTGCAACCCGGCACCCAACCCGAACCCGGTTCGCTACTGTAACAACCCAAGTCCGGTTCAACAACCAAACTTGAGGTGTTACCACGAAGCTGGGGTCAGATACAAACTAAGTTTCACAGTAATTTTAAAACTTATTAATCACATCAAAGTTCTGGTGCCCAATAAAACAATTCTTTATTCAATAATATCAATTCGGTTTACAATAAAGTTTATTTAATCAACATGTGACATTAATACCAATTACAATTCTACCCATCAAATTAAACCCCATCTCCGCGATCTCTCCAAGCAACCTAAAAAATAGGGGAAAACAGAGTGAGATTTACATCTCAACAAGTAGCAGGTGCATGCAATTAGAAACAGTCCAATGTAAGCAAATAGTCATGTGGTATTCGATTAATCAACGATAAGACGAGAAATACAAGTTATCCATGGCAATTCCAAATAAAGCGATAAAACAGATGATCATGTACAAATACCAGTAATTTGATGTTAACGGGGTAAAACCGACAAAGGCGATAAAACACGTGCTATTGCAGGACTCACAAAGATGATAAGTATTTGAAATGACACTCAACTAACTGCTATACCACCGTGCGGCTTAGGTGTAGTGCTACTTAATGATACTCAAGCCCCATGCAGCGCAGCTATAGACAAGAGCCGTAGTCACCAACTTATTGCGCACGAACTCAACAGAGTTGGCATGTACCACCAGCATGCAGCACCAGAATCAATACATGGAGATGGTCGCTTATCCACCCGTACAGGGAATCACCAGCGGCGCATCGGGGTGTCCCTCCAGACATAGGACCTTCCCAGAGCAAACTAACTTGCAAGGGAAGCGCGCTCGCATATAGGAGTAACTCAACCCAAACTAAATATCACTTAGCTAACCAGCCAAAACTATGGATCCATATATAGCTAAGCCCACTGACACAAAACACGATAAAACCACATACGGGAGGACAAGCTAATGTAGAAGGCATACACACTTTTACCCGTAAAGGATTATACATCTCTACACAGAGGATTACCCATCTCTGCCGTAAAAGTTAGTATCAACTCAACCACAGAAGCCGTATCACCCAACCGTAAAAGTAAAATGAACAACATCATACCACATACCAAGCCATACCCAAGTACTCCATTCCATGTGAAAATCATGATTCAATCCTTATAAATCCAATTATAGGCTTTTTCAGAATAACATATGCAATTCTTTTAATTATATTCAAAATAAAACTCATGTTTCATAAGTTCGATAAAACTCCGATTTTATGCAATTTCAGTAGCCAATATTCATATTGAAAGCTCAATTAAAGTAAATCAAATCTTGCTTAGAGTTTTCCTTATTAATCCCTTTATTAGAATCCAATTTCCTATCTTAACACCTAAGATAGTTTCCATTTAGGTTTTCTGTATCTTATTTCTCCAGCATGTTCTACAGACCTAAAATAAAGTTTAGAAAGTGTTTTTATCCTATAAATTCCAGTAGTATTATTTATATCAATATCCCATACCATTTAGACCCTTTTATGCACAACCTTTCATTATAACCTTCAATTTATTGGTTAATCTTTCCAATTTAATTTATAATTTTTATACCTTAATTAGGTCCTTATAAAGATGCTAACATGCTTAACTAATCAGAAAAATTATTGGATATTTATTCTTATTACAAAATCCCCAAAATCTGCAAATTTTACATAGAGCGCCTACCTCTACAGGGCTAGGCGATCCTGGGCGATCCTAGGCGCTCATGTAATTTTTAACAGAATTTTCCAGATTTACAAAGTTCGGATTTTTAAGCTTTTGCTATATGTTTTCTTGGTCTAAATTAATCAACAAACTTTCTGAAACATACCTAGAGCCTTCTAGATTAATTCTTATAAATTAAATACCCTCCTACCCCTAGGTCATCGGATAGAGGGCTCCAATACGATTCTAACACAACTGAGTTTGCCCAGATCGGAGTCCGGATAAGGAAAATATGAGCTGATGAAATTCCCGAGCAGCAAAACCGGCAATCTGCGAACGTGGCAAAAAGCTGCACACGTGGCGAGTTGCGCAGGAAAATATCTCGGGGATCAAATCCGTAAATATCCAAACATTCAAAATATCCCAGGGACCAATCTGAAAATATCTGGAAATATCTGAATAAAATAATATTAAACCTAAATATCCCAAGGACTATATCTTAATTTTCGGATTTTTTAAACAAAATCGCGGCCGCATTAAATGTTTGGCAATCATTTTGTCGCTCGGGCCGAGCGACAACAACTGGGCGCAAGCTGGGCGCCAAGGTCGGCGGATACTCAGGTATTCTTCTATAAAAGCCGCGGCAACCCTCATTTGCAGGGGTTGGCTGTTTTCGGGTTCAGCATTTTTTGTTTGGCAGTTCTTGAGTGCGGGTTTTGCTGGGTGTTGGCTCTCTTGGCTCAAGCCTTCTTCCCCACCTTTCCTGGCTCGAGACCCACTCCGTATACCCCCTTGTCTTCACAAACAAAACCTCCGACATCACCATCACTTGAAGCCCCTCTGACCCTGTTCTTTCTTGTCCTCTCTTTCCTCGACGAACCTGAAAGGGGGTCATGCTGTTGGTGGGAGAAGAAGGAGGCTCCGGCAGCAGCTCGTGAGCTCAAGGGAACCCTTCGGCCTGCTCTACAAAGGTTTGGAACCAAGGTGAGCTCCCTCCCTGTTATTGTTTTAACATGTATAAATCGAGCATGTTTCCCATTTTAGCATGTTATTTTTTGTTCCGGCTTGTTTGATTCGAAGGTGGGAGTCTGTTCCCATGGTCACCTCCTTTGATCTCATGTACCCCGATAAAGCCCCCAGTTCCCTTCTTTGTATGTTCTGTTAATGTTTGGTGTTATGTTCTGTTAATGTTCGGTGTTCGGATTTGTAGATTTGCAAAGAGGTTTGATCCTTACAAATTAGGTTAGATTAATTTCCAACTGTGTTTAGAGGTCTTCTGGGGTTCTAAGGATCCCCAGAGAGTGATTACGGAGCTTAAAAACCATTAAAAATGGAGTTCGGGTCTCGTAGGGGTATGCGCCGAGCTCTGTGAGCTCAGCACACCCAAAAAACAGGTGAGCGGATCGTTTTTTGGCATCCGCTGAGCTCGCGCCCACTTCCACTTTTGGATGCGCTCAGCTCGCGCTCACTTAAATTTGGATGCGCTCACCTCGCGCTCACTTAAATTTGGATGTGCTCACCTCGCGCTCACTTAAATTTGGGTGCACCCACTTCACCTTTACCTTGATAAATCCCGAAAATGCCCTTTACCTTGAAAAATCCCGAAAATGCCCTTTACCTTAAAAAAATCCCGAAAATGCCCTTCACCTTGATAAATCCCGAAAATGCCCTTTACCTTGAAAAATCCCGAAAATGCCTTTTACCTTAAAAAAATCCCGAAAATGCCCTTTACCTTGAAAAATCCCGAAAATGCCCTTTACCTTGAAAAATCCCTCCCTTTGGACCCAGTATAATGAGCCAGTCTCTCCTTGATAAATATCAATTTCGATATATTTCTGTGATGTATATTCTGTAACTTTTGCTAGACATGGGTGGTGTAAAACCCCGAATTTTACTTAAATAATAAATTAAATTAGTAAATAATATTACTGAGGGTTATGATCGATGGGAATATTTTATTCTTGTAGGGGGTGATCAGTTTAGTGAAGATCCAGAATTAGACGCAGATCTGACCGTCCGATCTTGAGATATCGAGGTACGTATTTTAATTGGGCGAGGTGTATGGGAGAGTTTGCATGGGAGATGCATGGGATCAGGGAGTATATATATGCATTAAAATAACCTAATCGTATTCTCGCTCGTATTATTCAGCCGCAAACGACGAGAGTTGAAACGACCGAGAAGAGAAGAAAGAGAAGGAAGGGGGAAGACCAAGGGAACTTGCTCAGAGCCTTGCCTTGCAACTGAGGAGAGGTTTGGGGGTTTGCTGTTCAGAAGAGAAGAGGAGAAACGCGTATTCGAGGTAGGTGACACCGTTTTGGTTTTGAAATTGGATTTTTCCTTGGTTAATTGCAAATGCATGTTTCTATGATATGTAATGTTGTATTTAGTTAGCTAAGCATGTTAGAAATACACTAGAATGAGTTTAGACGAGAAAAATCGTGATTTAGAACTATTCCGGCTCGATTTCGCACGACCGCCGACCTCGACTGTGCTCGGCGCTCGTCGGCGATCCTCGGCGCTGGTTGAATAAATTGGGGCGCCGTAGACCGCGAGAAGACGGACCGCGGGCGCTCGAAATTACACGACCGCTGACCTGGGACCGCCAGGGCGATCCTGAGCGATCCTAGGCGCTCTCAACAGAATTTCCAATTTTTCCTAATTTCGAACCTAATTCAATTCTAAACTATTTTTAGACAATTTTAATGATTAATTAAGGTGCTTTAAGACCAAAATAAATTACCTAAACCCCTGTTTTACAGAAAAACAAATTAGGGAGATATTTAGGACAATAGTTGCCAAGTTTTGAAGGTAAATGAGAAACGTGATTTTGGAAAAGCCTAACTATCATTTGACTATCTAAATACCTCTAAATGACATTATAAATCAGAATACTTTCTAAAGAGAATACTGAATTCAGATGAATAAATATTGAAGTAAATGTACAGATATAACCATTATATGCCGCTAGGCACCAACCCTTATAGAATATGACACTTTAGGGAAGTTTTGGAGTCTAGTGGGCATAGCTGGTTGTGGATCCATAGTCGTAGCTAGATAGCTGAGGGATATGTCATTTGAGTTGAGTTACTCCTATATGCGACGCGCTTCCTTTGCAAGTTAGTTTGTCTGGGAAGGTCCTATGGCTGGAGGGACACCCCGGTGAGCCGCTGGTGATTCCCTGTACATGTGGATAAGCAACCACCTCCATGTATTGATTCTGGTGCTGCATGCTGGTGGTACATGCCAACTTTGATGGGTACGTGTGCAATAAGTCGGTGACTACGGCTCTTGTCTAAGCTGCGCTGCATGGGGCTTGAGTATCATTAGTAGCATCGCTCCTAAGACGCACGGTGGTATAGCAATTGGTTGAGAATCATCTCAAAAGGTTTATCTATCTTTGTGAGTCCTACAATGACACTGAAAACACAACACTTGATATGATTATTATTCTTATTTTGCACGTGCGGGATGCATGTGTTTGGGATATTGGTTGGATGTGACTGTTTAGTACATCCTGGCAATGTATGAATTATGTTACTGATTTGACTATGGTATTTTCATATTAAACTTGCTGGAATTCATCTCTAGAACTGTTTAGTATACTGTTTTGTATTTACGAATGATACGAATGATTATACGAGCCTGATTAATCGATGTGACTTATTCGTGCATGAACTGCTACTTTCCGTATATTAACTGTTTAATCATGCATGTGTTACCTACTGAGATATTCGTATCTCACCCTACTGTTATTCCATTTTTTCAGCTGATACGCGAGAGGGGGATCTCTTAGACTTCCAGGGAGAGATAGCTGAGTATTCTCCAGAGGATTACTATTATCCCGATCTTATCTGAGGTGGATTGATGTTATAGACTTAGCATTTTAATTGGTTTATTATCATTAATTGGATTTGATGTATGAGAGAGACAAGAGAGAGTTAGTAACCAATTCATACTACCAGACTTTGATACTATTGATTGATGGTCAAGCTTCATGCTTGTTTGATGATTTTAATCTACACTTCCGCACATACTTGTTTCCGCAACTCTGATGGATTATATATGGATTGGATTTACTTTCTTGGGTCTGGTATGTTATTGATGTTGTGATTGATATGGGCCAGTAACACCTCGGATTTGGTTGTTGAACTAAATTCGGGTCGTTACAGTAGCGATCCGGGTTCGGGTCAGGTGCCGGTTTGGACTGATCCGGGTTCGGGGCGTTACAGAGATGGTATCGGAGCAATGGTCCTAACCTTAGAATTAGCCAAACTTTAGGGGAATGGGATTGTGAGTACGCTAGATAGAACCCCTAGAATTATTGGATTCTAACAAGTGGAATTGAATTTTGCAGATGGCTGGCAGGGGACGACGTGCTAGAGTTGATCCTATTGAGGAGGAGCCGCAGGATGTTCCATTACCTCCACCACCTCCAGGGGGTGATATATGGACTGTTGTTAGCAGCCTGGCAGAGCTTCTTGCCAAGGAGAGAGAGGAGAGGCTGAGCCAGCAGGGAAATGGCGGAAATGGTGGCAATGGTCATGGAGAGGAGCCTGTACACGAGAGGGCCATACATACGGCCAAGGATCTCGAGCAGTTCAGGAAGTTGGATCCACCTATCTTTAGTGGACGACCAGATCCTATGGAGGCTGAGAGATGGCTGATGCGAGTCGAGTGGATTTTTGAGGCCATGGGATGCCCGATGGACAGGAGAGTGCGATTGGCAGCATTCTTGTTTGAGGGAGAGGCAGTGCATTGGTGGACAGCCAGGAAGAGGCAGGATCCACAGGCTACGTACATGACTTGGGATAGATTCAGAGAGGTCTTCTATGACCAGTACTTTTCTGAGGAAGTCCGGCTCAAGAAGGAGCGGGAATTTATGGAGATTACACAGGGAGGCCAGACAGTGGCTCAGTACGAGGCTAGATTTGCAGCCTTGTCTCGATTTGCACCTCACATGACACAGGATGAGCGGAGGCTGACTTCACATTTTGAGCGGGGTCTGAAGCCTGAGATTAGGAGTATGCTGACCGTACTCCTGTGCACCGAATTGAAGGACGTGGTACGTAGAGCCACTAGAGCTGAGAGTGACTTGGAGGCTAGAGCGAGTCAGAGCAGAGCTAGGCCGCCTACGAGGCCGGCAGATCAGAGAAGTTTCCTTAGTGGGAACAAGAGACCCAGAGACTGGTCTAGGGCAGAGCCTGCGGGAGGACAGTATAGAGCAGCTCCGAGGGCATGTAGCAGTTGTGGCAGATACCATGTACCTGGACCGTGTGTTGCAGCGCCAGGCACCTGCTACCGATGCGGTAGGCCGGGTCACAGGATCACGGATTGTCGGTTTCCTACTAGTTATCAGCCGTTAGCAGTGCCACGACCTGCATTACCATCGCCAGAGACCGCGCCTGCTTTTCCACAGAGGCCACAGTTTCAGCAGCCAGCTCAGAGAGCACCGATTGGACAGAAGCCCCAGGGCAGAGGATCAGTTCAGAGAGGAGGCCAGAGGCAGACAGTACCTGCTCAGCAGCAGCCAGCGAGGGTATATGCAGTGGATGCACATGAGGAGCGTGAGCCCGATCGTGTGGAGGATATTGAGGGTGATCCCGAGACACCTGAGTTGATTGGAGGTATTCTCTTCATCTGTGGTAGATCAGCATGTGTTCTGTTTGATTCTGGTGCTTCCCATTCTTTTATATCGCCTGCTTGTGCACAACGGATTGGTTTGTCACCCACTGAATTGGATGTTGTTTTGTCTGTGCACACACCTTTGGGAGAGTCTACTCGAGTGGAGCATATGTATAGAGACTGTATGATTAGATTGGGTAGATTAGAGTTATCTGGTGATTTGATTGCCTTAGACATTGGAGGTTTTGATGTGATATTGGGGATGGATTGGCTATGTAGACACCATGTGACATTGGACTGTTATGCGAGTACAGTGATAGTTAGAGGGCCAGATCAGACCACTCATTGTTTCAAATGTGAGGGGTTGAAGTCTCGGATTGGTCTGGTAGCATCTGTGATAGCAGAGGAGCTTAGGAGTGACACCCTTGTCATCTCCGATGTACCTGTTGTACAGGAGTTTGCGGATGTGTTTCCAGAGGATTTACCTGGATTACCACCTGCTAGAGGAGTAGAGTTCAGGATACAGTTGATGCCTGGTACGGCTCCAGTTTCGAAACCACCCTATAGGCTTGCGAAACTAGAACAGGAGGAACTTAAGAAACAGTTAGATGAGCTCCAGGAAAAAGGTTTCATCAGACCGAGTATGTCTCCGTGGGGCGCTCCAGTTCTATTTGTCCAGAAGAAGGATGGTAGCATGAGGATGTGTATCGATTATAGGCAACTGAATCAAGTAACAGTGAAGAACAAGTATCCGTTGCCTAGGATTGATGACCTGTTTGATCAGTTAGGAGGAGCATCTTGGTTCTCCAAGATAGACTTGAGGTCAGGATATCATCAAGTGAGAGTAGCAGAGGAGGACATAGAGAAGACAGCTTTTCGTACACGCTATGGGCATTATGAGTTCTTGGTTATGCCTTTTGGGTTGACCAATGCCCCAGCTGTTTTCATGGACCTCATGAACAGAATTTTTCATGCATACTTGGACAGTTTCGTAGTGGTGTTCATTGATGACATCCTAGTATATTCTAAGACCCGAGAAGCACATGAAGGGCATTTGAAGTTAGTATTGTGCACTTTGAGAGACCACGGGTTGTATGGGAAATTTAGCAAATGCCAGTTTTGGCTAAGGCAAATTTCTTTCTTAGGTCATATTATCTCAGGAGAGGGTATATCTATGGACCCTGAGAAGGTTAAGGCAGTGGCAGAATGGCCGAGGCTTACTACAGTGACAGAGGTCAGGAGTTTCCTTGGTATGGCAGGTTACTATAGGAGATTCATTGCAGGATTTTCGCGTATAGCTGCACCGTTATCTAATCTAACCAAGAAAGCAGTGAAGTTTCAATGGGATGAAAAATGTGAGCAGAGTTTTCAGGAATTGAAGCAGAGATTGACTACTGCACCAGTGTTGATTGTGCCATCCATGGATGAGGCATTTGCAGTATATTGTGATGCTTCTAGGATAGGCTTGGGATGTGTATTGATGCAGCAGGGCAGAGTTATAGCGTATGCTTCGAGATTGTTGAGGCCACATGAGAAGAACTACCCTACCCACGATTTGGAGCTTGCAGCCATAGTCTTTGCATTGAAGCTATGGAGGCATTACCTTTATGGAGTAGAGTTTGAGATCTTTTCTGATCATAAGAGCTTGAGATATCTGTTTTCACAGAAAGACCTGAATATGAGACAGCGAAGGTGGATGGATTTGTTAAAGGATTTCAAGTTTACTTTGCAATACCACCCTGGTAAGGCAAATGTAGTGGCGGATGCTTTGAGTAGAAAAAGTTCAGTTGAAGGTCAAATAGCTACTTTAGCATCTTTCATGATGAGCCAGTGTAGATTGATTGATTCAGTCAGAGATTGGCAGGGAGAGTTTAGCATGCCACAGGATGGAGTGATCCGAGTTGCTCGTGTTCAGATTGAACCAGATTTGGTTCAGTTGATTCGGGAGAAACAACTGATTGACCCACAGCTGATCCAAACTAGGGAGATGATGAGTAGAGGATCTGAGGCAGCTGTAGACTTCTCAGATAGAGATGGGCTATTGAGATATAGAAGTCGTATTTGTGTTCCAGCTGATGAGGAGATTAAGGAGAAGATATTATCAGAGGGTCATAGATCGAAGTATGCAGTTCACCCAGGAAGTACGAAAATGTACAAGAACTTGAAAGAAATCTATTGGTGGTCAGGAATGAAGAGAGAGATTGCAGAGTATGTGGCAAAGTGTTTGATATGCCAGCAAGTAAAAGCTGAACATCGGAAACCACCTGGTTTACTTCAGTCGCTTCCTATTCCAGAGTGGAAGTGGGAGCATGTAACTATGGATTTTGTATCTGGACTACCACTGACAGCAAGGAAGGAAGATGCTATTTGGGTTGTCGTGGATAGACTGACTAAGTCTGCGCATTTCTTGCCTATGAGCACTACACAGCCATTGAAGTCTTTAGCTGAGTTATATGTCAGGGAGATAGTGAGACTTCATGGAGTGCCGGTTTCTATAGTGTCGGATAGAGATGCACGATTCACAGCACGCTTTTGGCTTGCATTTCAGGCAGCTTTGGGGACTAAGCTTAATTTCAGCACTAGTTATCATCCTCAGACAGATGGACAGTCCGAGCGTACCATTCAGACTTTGGAAGACATGTTGAGATGCTGTGTTATGGATTGGGGAGGCAGTTGGAATCAGCACCTACCATTGGTGGAGTTTGCCTATAATAACAGCTATCAAGCGAGTATTCAGATGGCACCATTCGAGGCACTTTATGGAAGACCATGTAGATCCCCAGTGTGCTGGGTGGAAGTTGGTGAAAGACAACTCATTGGGCCCCAGATTGTACAAGATAGCATTGAGAAGGTGAATCAGATTAGGCGAAACATGCTTACAGCCCAGAGTCGTCAAAAGAGTTATGCAGATACCAGAAGAAGAGACTTGCATTTTGAAGTTGGAGATTGGGTATTTCTGAAGATATCACCATCTCGTGGAATCAAGAGGTTTGGAAAGAAAGGCAAATTGGCTCCCAGATATATAGGTCCGTTTGAGATTAAGGGTACAGTGGGACCATTAGCATACAGATTGGCTTTACCTACACAATTGGAAGGAGTTCATGACGTATTCCATGTTTCTATGTTGAGGAAGTACGTGCACGACCCTACTCATATCATTCAGCATGAACCGATAGTAGTGCGAGGGGACTTGACTTACGAGGAGCATCCAGTTGAGATTTTAGACAGGAAGGAACAGGTTCTCCGTACTAAAGTAATACCACTTGTGAAAGTACTTTGGCAAAACCACACGACTGAGGAAGCTACATGGGAATTGGAATCGGAAATGCAGAGAAAGTATCCCAACTTATTTCCAGAACCACAAGGTAAATTTCGAGGATGAAATTTTTCTTTTAGGAGGGGAGGATGTAAAACCCCGAATTTTACTTAAATAATAAATTAAATTAGTAAATAATATTACTGAGGGTTATGATCGATGGGAATATTTTATTCTTGTAGGGGGTGATCAGTTTAGTGAAGATCCAGAATTAGACGCAGATCTGACCGTCCGATCTTGAGATATCGAGGTACGTATTTTAATTGGGCGAGGTGTATGGGAGAGTTTGCATGGGAGATGCATGGGATCAGGGAGTATATATATGCATTAAAATAACCTAATCGTATTCTCGCTCGTATTATTCAGCCGCAAACGACGAGAGTTGAAACGACCGAGAAGAGAAGAAAGAGAAGGAGGGGGGAAGACCAAGGGAACTTGCTCAGAGCCTTGCCTTGCAACTGAGGAGAGGTTTGGGGGTTTGCTGTTCAGAAGAGAAGAGGAGAAACGCGTATTCGAGGTAGGTGACACCGTTTTGGTTTTGAAATTGGATTTTTCCTTGGTTAATCGCAAATGCATGTTTCTATGATATGTAATGTTGTATTTAGTTAGCTAAGCATGTTAGAAATACACTAGAATGAGTTTAGACGAGAAAAATCGTGATTTAGAACTATTCCGGCTCGATTTCGCACGACCGCCGACCTCGACTGTGCTCGGCGCTCGTCGGCGATCCTCGGCGCTGGTTGAATAAATTGGGGCGCCGTAGACCGCGAGAAGACGGACCGCGGGCGCTCGAAAATACACGACCGCTGACCTGGGACCGCCAGGGCGATCCTGAGCGATCCTAGGCGCTCTCAACAGAATTTCCAATTTTTCCTAATTTCGAACCTAATTCAATTCTAAACTATTTTTAGACAATTTTAATGATTAATTAAGGTGCTTTAAGACCAAAATAAATTACCTAAACCCCTGTTTTACAGAAAAACAAATTAGGGAGATATTTAGGACAATAGTTGCCAAGTTTTGAAGGTAAATGAGAAACGTGATTTTGGAAAAGCCTAACTATCATTTGACTATCTAAATACCTCTAAATGACATTATAAATCAGAATACTTTCTAAAGAGAATACTGAATTCAGATGAATAAATATTGAAGTAAATGTACAGATATAACCATTATATGCCGCTAGGCACCAACCCTTATAGAATATGACACTTTAGGGAAGTTTTGGAGTCTAGTGGGCATAGCTGGTTGTGGATCCATAGTCGTAGCTAGATAGCTGAGGGATATGTCATTTGAGTTGAGTTACTCCTATATGCGACGCGCTTCCTTTGCAAGTTAGTTTGTCTGGGAAGGTCCTATGGCTGGAGGGACACCCCGGTGAGCCGCTGGTGATTCCCTGTACATGTGGATAAGCAACCACCTCCATGTATTGATTCTGGTGCTGCATGCTGGTGGTACATGCCAACTTTGATGGGTACGTGTGCAATAAGTCGGTGACTACGGCTCTTGTCTAAGCTGCGCTGCATGGGGCTTGAGTATCATTAGTAGCATCGCTCCTAAGACGCACGGTGGTATAGCAATTGGTTGAGAATCATCTCAAAAGGTTTATCTATCTTTGTGAGTCCTACAATGACACTGAAAACACAACACTTGATATGATTATTATTCTTATTTTGCACGTGCGGGATGCATGTGTTTGGGATATTGGTTGGATGTGACTGTTTAGTACATCCTGGCAATGTATGAATTATGTTACTGATTTGACTATGGTATTTTCATATTAAACTTGCTGGAATTCATCTCTAGAACTGTTTAGTATACTGTTTTGTATTTACGAATGATACGAATGATTATACGAGCCTGATTAATCGATGTGACTTATTCGTGCATGAACTGCTACTTTCCGTATATTAACTGTTTAATCATGCATGTGTTACCTACTGAGATATTCGTATCTCACCCTACTGTTATTCCATTTTTTCAGCTGATACGCGAGAGGGGGATCTCTTAGACTTCCAGGGAGAGATAGCTGAGTATTCTCCAGAGGATTACTATTATCCCGATCTTATCTGAGGTGGATTGATGTTATAGACTTAGCATTTTAATTGGTTTATTATCATTAATTGGATTTGATGTATGAGAGAGACAAGAGAGAGTTAGTAACCAATTCATACTACCAGACTTTGATACTATTGATTGATGGTCAAGCTTCATGCTTGTTTGATGATTTTAATCTACACTTCCGCACATACTTGTTTCCGCAACTCTGATGGATTATATATGGATTGGATTTACTTTCTTGGGTCTGGTATGTTATTGATGTTGTGATTGATATGGGCCAGTAACACCTCGGATTTGGTTGTTGAACTAAATTCGGGTCGTTACAGTAGCGATCCGGGTTCGGGTCAGGTGCCGGTTTGGACTGATCCGGGTTCGGGGCGTTACAGGTGGCATTCCTAAATCAAGCCAAATGTGCCAAAAGGGTTTTCGGGTCACCCGGAAACCCAATATGGGACTTGGACCCCTGGTCCAACTTGATTTCCAGTGGGCCTTCCAACGGGGCCCACCCGGCCCAATAAGCACAATGAAAGGTATGCATGCAACTTAATCAAGATAAGTAAAATTAACTGATCAAACCGGGTTGTCCACCCGAACCAGATTAGTGAATTGATGCATGAAATGCGTGGTTTGGCCGAGACCAAGGGCAAGGGCCTACTGGGCCCGCCAAAGCCCACCAACCGAACCAAGGAAGGGTGCAAACCCTAACTTTTGGTAACTTTGGCTTACAAGCCCAGATTTGGACTACGGGCCCCAAGCCCAGTGTCCAACTCACTTTGGTAGATTAAAAAGATAAATCCAATAAAATTACTCGGCCACTAGGTGGGCCCACCTAAGGGGCCCACCCAACCAGACCCAGATCACCTAATTAATCAAGATAAAAGCAATTAAAGGGACCCACACCACTCAGGTGGTCCCGCCAGACTTAATCAAACTGCATATCGGATTAGGAATCGGGTGAGACCAAAATAAGCTGACTCAAACCAGGATAAACCTAAGGGACCCGTCACCCAACGGGGTGGACCGGGGTGTCTATGGACTTCCCCGGACCACAACCGAGACCCTACTTAGAATCTCAAAGTCGCAGACCAAAAGCCCTAATAGACAAGGTTAGGCACCCAGGTGTCCGCCTGCGCCCCATCAGGCGGTGGTGACTCCGAACTTTCCCGTGCTGCGTTTCCGACGCGCGCATAGATACGGGAGTGGGTCTCCTGCAGTTCGGCCACCCTATCCCTATATGTGTTAGGGGGCGGAACTGGAATGTCGCTTGAAGCGACAGGCTGAAGAGGTGGGGGCCATCGTGGCCGAATTCTCGAGCTATCCACTACTCGTAGTCACGAAAGTGGGATTCGATGAAGACATCTTCCCGATACACGCACACCGTCTTCCATTCTATCAGCAGTTGCGTCCTTAGTCCCTTAGTGAGTGGACCAATCAAATTGCCCGCATTGTCCTTAACTGGGATTCCCTACGGCTTCCCAAACTGTCTAAGAACCCGAATCGGATAGTACGACACAGCATGGGTGAGGCCTATCAAGGCAAGGTACTCTATTTTCTTGAAAGCTATAATAGGGGTATAGGGGATGTTATATGTGCCCCACCATCGGATGTCTATTTCTCCTTTCAAATGGAGAAAGTGGTTGAACCAGTTCTCACGAGCAGGTAGGTCTAATTTGATCTCTCTTCAGGCCAGCCATATGATGTTATCGCAGGCTACCCCATAATGTGCACTGACAGGTGATGACACCATCAGGTGGTCTTGTTTGCACGTCGTGGGAAACGCGCGACATGAGGGCGAGGGCGCATGCGATGAAAGGTGCGAGGGGACAGGGTATAAGGAGTCGCCACTGCCTGATAGGGTGCAGGCAGACACCTGGGTGCCCTAAGGATGTCTACTTTGGTTTGCGGCTTAAGATTTTGGCTAAGGTCTCGATTACGGTCCGGGGAAGTCCGTAGACACCCCGGTCCGCCCCGTCAGTTGATGAGTCCCATGTATTTCCCTGGTTCGAGTCAATCTCGGTTCAACTCACCTTTGTGTCCTAAACCAGCATGCTCACTTTGTTATGTCTAAATGAGATCTTCAAAGGTGTCAGTCCCTTTTATTTTAATTGATTTTTATCTTTCTTTGTCTAGGTGATGTGGGTCCCGTTGGAAGGCCTATTGGATACCAAAGAGGGCTTAGGTCAAGCCCAATTCCCATTTGGGGTTATGTAGGATAACCCAGCTTATTGGATTTGGCTATTTGGTTTGAGGGTTGTGTAAGAACCTCATTTTTGCGCTCCCAGAAGAGCCAGAAATGCAAAACCCAGCTAAAAAGTCAAAACCCGAGGGGTCTAAATTTGACCTTTTGATCAAGTGATAATTGGCCACCTTGCTTTATCTCAATGGATAGAGAATCTCGACACGAGTCCAACGCAACTGAGTTTGCTGGAATCAGAGTCCGTATGAAGGTTCTGTGGGCCGGTCAAACTTGAGGGTGAGCCGAAAGTTGACTTTTTTGAACCCCGAGCCAGGTGCTTAGCTCTATATCATTGGATAGAGGGCTCCGATACGAGTCCAACGCAACTGAGTTTGCTCAAATCGGAGTCCAGATAAGGGAGATATGAGCTGTCGAAGTTTCCGAGCAGAAAAACCGGAAACTGCACACGTGGCAAAAAGCTGCACACGTGGCGAGTGGCGCAAGAAAATATCTCAAGGGGCAATCCGTAAATATCCAAACATGCAAAATATCCCAGGGTTTAAAGCAAAATTTCGCAGGGGGCAATCCGTAGATATCCAAAAGTGTCAAATCGGTTGAATCGGTAAAGCCGAGGGGCAAATCCGTAATTTTTTGATTTGTATTCAACCAAATATGCCAGATATACTTGCTCCTCTTCATATCCGGACTCAAATGTCGGATACAAAGATTTGCTCGGTGAGATTCGCGCCGATTCCTCGACAAATTCGCGGCGGCATTAAATTTTTGAAATAATTTTGTTTGTATCCGACATTTTATGCCAGATACAAAGGAGGCTCAGTGTATCCGACATTAAATGCCGGATACAAAGGACATGAAGTGTATCCGACATTTAATGCTGGATACATTAAGTTTGTCTATAAAAGCACAGCAGCCACCTCTAGCCGGGGGTTGGCTTCTCTTGCTGGTTTTCAATCTTCTTCCCCACTTTTTTCCCATTTGAATCCTCCCTCCCCAGCACTCCTTTGCCCTCCATCACTTCCCCACCCCACCTTAGGTGGTTTCCGTCCTTTCCATCCCTTCTTCCTGCTTGCTCACACTTCAACAAGAGGAGGAACCACTGCTGTTGTCAAGAGGTGGAGTTCCCAGCTGATCTTTTGCTGCAAAGAGGTCATACACCTCTCCAAAAAGAGTTAAGAATCGCCAGGTGAGGCTCCTAATCACTTGTTATTGTACATATCTTAAAATAGGAATTTTCTGAAGTGTTTGCCAAGCTTGTCTTCATCTCTTGCATGAGTTCATGTCTATATTGTTCAAGCATGCATTCACCTCCCTTTGCATGGCATGAGGCTCTCCAGGAGTAAGGGTCTACGTTTAGCTCCTTGGGAGCATGTGAGTCTTCTTTTTATGCCATTGTTAATGTTCATTAGTTGCTGTCCATAGGGTTGTCTCAAGCATTCTTTTTAAAGGAGCATGTTCCTTGGTCCTCATCTAATGTATCCCTATGTGAACCCCCTTCTCTTCCCCTTCTCTACATTTTCGTGGGTTAAAGCATGAGTCTAGGGTTTAAATATTGCTAAGATGTGTAGGAAATGCATGTTAGCTCATGGTTCTTCCCATTGGTCTTCTCGCATGCGTTGGGTTTTCCTTTACTGATTTCTGTTTGTTTCTCGCATGCTATGTGGATTTTTTTCTGTTGGTTGGTAATAAGTGCTAGACTCCCTTAGTTGTACCTATTTGTTTATGCATGTTAAATTATATCCTTGCATGCATATATGTTAAGCATGTTAATCCCCTCCATACAGTGGCTGTCCCCTTGGTTAAAGTATTGAGCATACATGTTTTGGTCAGCCATGGGAGCATGCTTTAAGCTCTTGATTCAAAGGATTCTCTAGGGACCTTGTTTGTGTGCTGTGGTAGCGCTTCAGAAACCAAAGCAGGGACACCTTGGTCCCTGCCATGTTGATATACATGATCCCAAATGGAAGAGACAACCTGGATGTTTCTTCCCCCCATGGCCTTTGCTAAGAAACCACCAAAAGAGACCAAGGATGGGAATTCCTCCACCCTAAACCAATGTGGGCCTTTACAGGGGCCCACATGGCTTGTAGAAAGACCCCAAGAAGCCCAGGAAGTCATCCCAAATGGCCAAGCCCCGAAAAAGGCCATTTTGGTGTGATCTGGCAACTCAGGCCGGATCACCTATGGCCTGTGTGTATCCGGCAACTAAGGCCAGATACACCGTAGAAATGCATTTTTGTATAATTTTGATCCTTGCTGAATTCTTGTGGTAATTTTAACCAAACCAAGTGAACCAAT
The DNA here is from genome assembly GCA_947561395.2 of Buxus sempervirens. NCBI lineage: Eukaryota > Viridiplantae > Streptophyta > Magnoliopsida > Buxales > Buxaceae > Buxus > Buxus sempervirens. The sequence continues at coordinate 1,633,125 of OX387190.1, read as the reverse complement.
AGGGTTTCCGGGTCACCCAGAAACCCAACTTGGGACATGGACCGCCGGTCCAACTCGGAATAGCCGTGCGCCTTCCAACGGGGCCCACCAAGCTCGATAAACCCTAAAGCATGCCACCCCAGCAAGTTAAGTAAAATTAGCTAAATTGAACAGGGCGAGCCAAACCCAATGCGGCCCACCCGAACCTTAATGCATGGAATGATGTGAATTGCGTGGTTTGGCCGAGACCCATGGTTAGGGCCTATCGGGCCCGCTAAAGCCCGCTAATCGAACCAAGGAAGGGTGCAAACCCTAGACTTCAAAGAACTGGGCTTTCAAGCCCAAATCTGGATCACGGGCCACAAGCCCAGTGACCAGCCCATTTTGTCAAAGCTAAAATAAAATAAATCCAAAACACTCTTGGCAACCATCATGGGGGCCCACCCCGGGGCCCGCCAACCAATGTAGACCAACCTTTTGCATGAAAATCACCTAAAATTCCAACTTAAACAATTAAGTAAAATCAACTCACTAACCCAAGCCCAAGGGGCCTCCTAGGACTAGACAGAGGCCCACCAGAGGCATGTGGGCTTAGTCAAGCCCGCCAATGACACCGTGGGCCTTCCAACGGGGCCCACCCAGTCAAACCCAGATCACCTGAACTAAATAAGATAAAACCAATTAAAGGGACCCACACCACTCAGGTGGTCCCGCCAGACTTAAACAAGTTGCATATCGGATTAGGAATCGGGTGAGAACCAGAGTTAGCTGACTCAAACCAGGGAACCCACGGGACCCGTCATCCGACGGGGTGGACTGGGGTGTCTACGGACTTCCCCAGACCACAACCGAGACCCTGACTTAGAATCTCAAGCCACAGACCAAAGCCTTAATAAGACAAGATTAGGCACCCAGGTGTCCGCCTGCACCCCATCAGTCGGTGGCGACTCTGAATTTCCCCGTGCTGCATTTCCGACGCGCGCACAGGTTGCTCAATTATTCAAAGATTGGTAAGTTTACTGGGCATAACCGCATAACAGGTGCAGTTTGGCTCGAACCGCACATACTGTGCGGTTTGAGCCAAACCGCTCTATGTATGCGGTTTCGGCACAGAAAACCCGAAAATGCAATTTTTTATGGGGCTTTGGGTCTCTTGTGATGCTCAGTAGCTGTGTGGGCCCCTGCGTGGACCCAAAGTAGTTCAGGGAGAGGGGAAAATCCCTCTTTGGCCTTTTTTTGGGTTTTTCAATAAGAAAAGGGGGGGGGGGGGGAAGGAAGAAGGCTTGGGCTGCTGCCCTCTTACTTCTTACCACTACACACAACAGTAACCCAAGGAGTCTTGGCACCCCTATCATGGGCATTTCCATTCACCAATTAGTGCTTATCCATAGCCAACCAACTAAGCATACAATATTCCACAACTTCAACATAATAAGACATACTGTAGACATGGAACAGCAGCAATGAAGGGGGGGGGGGGGACAACAGCTACTATGGGAAGATTAAAACATATTAAGGGAGGGGGAAATGCATGGGGATTGGGGGGAAGGGCAGCCTTCATTCCAGGTGTCTAGTGGACTGACTCAAGTGGGTAAACAAGTGAATAAGCTTGCTAGAACAGCAGTTGAGTGATGGGGAAGGGAGAACATGGCAATGGGGGTTCACACATGCACATATACAAAGTTATTGGCCAAGTAGGCCGGTCCTGCATACACCAAGCAAGAAAAGTAATATGAAAGAATGCTGCAGGGAATAGACATGGCTACTGCAGTGGGATAGACAACATGCTAAAGGTGAGAGAGACCTTGCCAATATCTTCAAACAACAAAACATACTATGCATGCACCCATGAAAAGTAATAAGTGACCTATGATAATAAAGAAAAGGGAAAACAGGGCATACCAACAGCTAGAAAGACAGCAATAGCTGGGCAAGAGGCACATTCACTTACCAAAACAAAATAGCCAACTAAGATAGTAACATGCTATGGGTGTGCATTAGCCATGGGTGCACGTGGATAAGCAAAACAGCAACCTTTTATGGGCAATTATGGAGCATGTTGTAACTCCAACTAAGAACAGCAAGCAAAGAGATGGTACGGACATTAACAAAACACCCAAAAAAACAATTACAAGAAGAAGTGAAAAAAGAAGAAAATCAAGAAGGGAATCTGGGGGTTATTATAAGGATTCATTAGATGAAATATGAGGAAACATGCTTCCTCTTAAAAACCACTCCAATATGACCAAAACAATAGCTCAAGTTACTCAAGTGCTCGTGAACATAGCTCTCATTCTCCCATGGAGCTACAAGTGAGGTCTCCCTTACCCTTTGGAGACCTCAATGCTTATGAAAATGGGGCAATAACACATACGAACCACTAACAAAGCATTTCTGGACAAGAGAGAAGATTATCTTTCTAAACATGGCAAAATGCATCCATTTTCATATATGTGGGAAAGAACATGTTAAGGAGCAATACCTAGGGGTCTTGAGACCTTGTTGATGCTAAGTGTTAGTTCCTGGAAGCTGGAACAGCAATTGGAGCAACTCCTTTCACCTCTCCAGCAATCTCTCCAACTCTTCTTCTTACTTGGATTGAAAAGGAAGGGATGGGAAGGTGTTTGAAGGGATCAAAGTAGGTTTAAAGGCTTTAGAGGGATAGATAAGAGTGGTTCGGGTGTTCAGGGAGCAAGGGAGAAGGAGAAGAAACAAGCCAGACCAGCCATCCTTGTCCCACTGTTCGGATTTTCCTTTTATAGCAAACAGGGACAAAACCACATACTCAGAACGGTTTTGCCTAAAATGAACAGTAACCGCACATACCGTGCGGTTTTGGTCAAAACCGCAGGGTATGTACGGTTTTGTCCTTGTCTTTTCAGTAATGATTAGGGGACAAATTGGTCTGGCGTAGTCTGGCACGCCATGCAACCGTACTGTAAGTACGGTTGCTTTTCGTGCACCACTTGCTTTGATTGGCTCGCGCGAGCAGTGGCCGAAAAATCGACCGCACTTCATATGCGGTCGCACCCTTTTTCTCCCCTTTTTTTGGTTGAGTTGAAGCTTGAGGTGACTCAGCCATCCACTCGGATGAATTAGACTTCCCCCAATTTTATTATTTCCCATTCATCTTAATTAGTTTAATTAAGATATTTTAACTTTGACTGATTTGCCCCTGGGACTGTTTTGCTCATATCTTTTTCATCCGGACTCTGATTCCTACAAACTTAATTGCGTTGGAACCGTGTCGTGATGCTCTATCCATTGGGATAGGGTATAACAACCAATTCGGGCTCAGGGGAAAGTCGCTTTTTGCTCTTGAGGGTTTAGACCTGTCTTTTAGGGTTTTGCTTTTAGGCTTTTTAGATGGGTGCAAAAATGAGGTGCTTACAGGACTTGCAGCCAAATGTGGAGGAGGGGAGTGCACCCTTGAAACCTCCAGGTTCCATTTTTGGACAAAGTGAGGGAATGGAACAATTGAACTAGGATCAGTGGCATGATTTAGTACCCTGCCCTGAGTTGATCCATAATTTCCATGAGGGCCAAATTAATGGTGTCTCCCCCAGTTGGAAAGAAGATTTGCGACAGAATCACAAGGGTGAAGGTGTCAAACCAAGCCCGGGGTCTTTCCTGCTTTTTGTTTCTCATTTTCTCAGCTAGGAATGTTTTGGAGACCCTCGTGAATGACTTATCACCTCCTAAGGTATGGAATTCTCCCCTTGAAAGGCCAAAGAAAACACAAGCTTCCTTCTTGTAGCTTTCTTTGAGACTTGGCCTAGCGGGTTCTCCTAAGTCGCGAAATCAGAGGAACAGGTCAAGTTCCTCAATTGTGGGAGTCAACCCCGAATCGAAACACTGATAGCTGGGGATCCCAGAAAAGCAATGCTGCTTGGATCATATCCCAGTTGATCGACACATTTAACAGGGACAAAGTCTGTCCCATATGGTATTTGTGCTCCCATTCAATTTGCTCACCCCCTTGGAGCTGCCTTGTCCAAGAACGGATCCAGGGGGTATCCCAGGCGCACTTCTCTATCCTAGGGAAATGGACTCTCTCAGATGATGATTAAGATGCCATGCCAACTATCCGATCAAAATTCCAAATCAGTTCAGGGTTCCACACCAGACTCTTAATTAGTCCTAAAGTATGCATAATCTCAAGCAAAAGGACTAACCACTAACAGTTTTATCATGCTCCACAGAATAAAGCAAAAAACTAAAACAGTGCAGAATTTAGATTCAAGCATACATGGTGTGTGGTCCTAGGGGTTGGCGCCAGTTAAGGCGCAACTCTTAGACATACTTGTGAAGAGGAGCACGTTCAAGTCCTGATCAATCTTCTGTCTTTCATCTGCTTTCGGTGTCGGACCACAGCAAAACTACAACTTGCCATCGAGGGCGGAATTTTACCAGATATTTACAAGAACTGCAAAGAATTCATCCTTAAGGCTGTTGGAAGCCAAAAGGAAGGATACAAATTGCTTCAAAAGTGAGTAGGCTAAAAATTCCTAGATCTAGGATTCGGTGCCTTTATTCTAATTTGGCATGCTTTCATCTGTTTGTCTGATCTGGTTGGCTTTCCCCTGCTCTAAAAGACCAATCTGGACTTAAAGTGCTCCCAGCGGACTTTAATGGGTCAAAACCCATAGCTTACAAGACTCAATGCATGGATCTGGGGTGGTTCCCTGATCAAAGTTAGGTTAGCTTCCTAAAATAGAGTTGAGGTAGCCTAGAATCTAGGGTTTACTCAATTTGATGCAAAAAGCGGGGGTTGCTGCCCCTAATGGACTCTTGGGTTTTATTCCAATTTTACTCTTCTTGTATTCATCATTCACGTCACACTCCCTCACAATCATAAGCATGATTTGTTCAGAAGCGTTAGGTGGGGAAGGATACTTAGCCCGAGACATAAGCCTACAATGGTCTGGACCAGTATTGGATCCTCGTGTGCCACAGCAAGAAACCTGTGGTGCTAATGGACTCCAGAAAACTGGGGGGATGGGTTTACCCTGCTTTCCCCGGCAAGCCACGAGAGTGTAGGTGCTAATACCATCCCAAAGATCAGTTTATAGGAATCAGAAGGGTAGGCTTCTAGAGAGGTCTAAGTCTCGATAAAGAAGATGCAATATCTGTATTTCACTCATTCATTCAGGGTCGGATCATCCACGCAGCCTCCCTCATGCGTGTCACCCCACGCAGTTTATCACACAAAAAAATCGGAAATGAAATCCATCCACGGTGTGGTGGTGTGTCCGTGTGTGCAGTTGGGCTACGTTCTGTGTTTAATCGGGTGAGTTTTATCTGGATTTTGTTGATAAAGGGATTTTTACCCTCTCGTACAGTAAGCTGCAGAATTGGCATGCATTACGATGTTCCAGGAGAATCCCCAGGTAAGTGGAGGGTCACAGGGCACCGCTTAAATTCCACTTGCCTTGGGCAATTATCGCGTCCCTTTGGCAGGATTCCCCAGAACGCGTAATTATGCGTATACCATTTTTAACTAAACGAGATAGTAAAGATCCTAAATCAACTAATCCCTCTTATGTTGACTCATTCTAACCAGGGTCCTACTGGGCTGAGAAGTCCCCAGTGGAGTCGCCAGGCAGTGCGCGGGGTCGCACGACGGGGCGCACGAATTCTGCATGCCTCCGGGAGGGTAAAACAGGAAAAAGGGAGTCGCCACCGCCTGATGGAGTGCAGGCGGACACCTGTGTGCCTAATCTTGTCTATTGGGCTGGTCTGCGGCTTAAGATTCTGAGAAAGGTCTCGGTTGTGGTCTGGGGAATTCCGTAGATACCCCAGACCACCCTGTCGGATGATGGGTCCCGTGGGTTCCCAGGTTTGAGTCAACTCACTTTGGTTCTCACCCGATTCCTAATCCAACATGTGACCTGGTTAAGTCTGGCGGGACCACCGGAGTGGTGTGGGTCCCTTTAATTGCTTTTATCTTGCTTAATTAAATGCTCTGAGTCTGATTGGGTGGGCCCCGTTGGAAGGCCCATGGTGTCCTTGGTGGGCTTGGTCAAGCCCACAAATCCCTTGGTGGGCCTCAGTCAAACCTGAGAGGCCCTTTGGGCTTAGGTTTAAATGAATTGATTTTACTTAACTGTTCAAATTTGAGGTTCAAGTGATTTTTATGCAAAAGGTGGATCTGCATTGGTTTGCGGGCCCCTGGGTGGGCCCCCATGATGGTTGCCAAAAGTCTTTAACTTTGCCAAAGTGAGCTGGACATTGGGCTAGGGGCCTGTAGTCCAGATTTGGGCTTTAAAGCTCAAGTTCCTTGAGGTGTAGGGTTTGCACCCTTCCTTGGTTTAGTTAATGGGCTTCGGCGGGCCCGATAGGCCCTAGCCCTGGGTCTCGGCCAAACCATGCAATTCAAACATGTCATTCCATAAAACAAGTTCGGGTGGGCCGCATTGGGTTTGGCCCCTCCAATTCGATTAGTTAATTTCACTTAGCTTGCTTAGGTTGCATGCCTAAATCCCTTCATGTTTGTCGGGCTGGATGGGCCCTGTTGGGAGGCCCACTAATGTTTTGAGTTGGACCGGCGGTCCAAGTCCCATGTGGGGTTTCCAGACGACCTGGAAACCCTATTGGTTCAAAGGCTCAATTGAACATGTCATTCCATCGTAGCAAAAATACACCCAACAGCAAGGCATTATGCCATGCGGACTTATCCTTAAAAGAAATGGGCTGTAGACCCTTGGGACAGCACTCATGTGCTCCAAAGCCTAAAATGCTAGGCAAGCTCAAACCAAAAAAAAAACCTTGCTGTAGGTGCTGGGAACAGCAACCTCTAAAGGAAATGGGGACATGCTTTCGAGGGCTGGAAATAGTGGAAAATGGGGTGGGGAGCATGGCAACGGGATACTCCCTTCATGGTGTGTACACTAAAGCATGGCATGTGACTTAAAAGGCTAAAACAAGGAACAATGGAGGGTGGCTGCTGTTGCCAACAGCAACCCCAAAAATGCCTTACATGCTTATCAACTTGACATAAATAAGTAACGAAAAAGACATGTTGCATATCCATGTGGGAGCAAATAAAAAGAAATAAATAACATGCTGCAAACACAGAGGAAACAACCTTGGTATAAAGTAATTAAGGGTGGGATCACGGGGGTTTGGTCTTCAATATATCTGCTGTAAGAGCAGCTGCCAAAGGGGCAGAAGGTTCCTGTCCTGGGGAGCATGATATGGGAAAACATGCTGGGAACAGCAGTAGCACCAAAGCCTACTGCTGTCCCCAGCAGCAAACTACAGGGGATAATAGTATGAGGTTGTGGGGTGAAGGTGGCATGGGGGTGGCTCACAAGTGTATGCATATGCCTATAAAACCATAAAACAAACTAGCCTGCTATTAATGTTTGGGACAGCAGCAAACTTGGAAGGTTCCTACATGCTTAAAAGGGGATGGGATGGTACTTGAACATGCTGATGGGGCAGACATTAATGTGGGTTGGGGTGCACCCGGAGATGCCAAAACAGTAGGTGGAAGGGGGAGTAGGAACATGCTCACATGCACATAAAAATACAGCAAATGGTAAAGGGGTTGGGGGAGCATGCATCAACACACAAAGGCACACAGCAAGTTCTTGGGGAAAGGATCATGCTCATTTGTGCTTTAAAGAATGACAGCAGCAAGAGATTGAGGGATCGGGAAGCATGTTCAAATGCACAAAAGCAAGCAATAATTTGAAAGGAAAAGGGGAACATGCATTAACCATAGTGAGTAGGTTAAAAAGAAAAGAAAGAAAAGGTGAAGAACACATGTTGAACATAGCAAAACAGCAAGTAAGGGGGAAGAGGGAACATGCTTGGCCTTTCCAATAGCAGCACAACAAAGGGGGGAGGACACTATCAAACAAAGACTACAAGCATGCTTCAACCAAAACCAAGAATAGCAAGTTGAGGGAGGGTACGGCCAGTAGAAAAAAAATCATGCATGAAAAGTGAAGAAAAAAGAAAGAGAAGAGCAAAACTGAAAATCAAACTTGGAAGGGAAGTGGGGGACTATTTAGGGGTACATTAGATGAGATAAGAAGGAACATGCTCCCTTCCTTTAATGAAGAGAAACACTGCAAGGAACCCAAACGAAAACAGTAGCTTACCATGGGATCTTGACCCACCATTATCAACTAGAAGACTTCTTTCCCTCACCCCAAAACCACACTCGATTCCATTTACCTTTGGACTGATCCGGGTAATGTAAAAGAAGAGAGAAAACAGGAAATAGAGATGCATGTTGAAGAACATGCTACAGCAAAGAGACCACCCACTCACACCAACTCAAAACATAACCATTTTCATTTATGTGGTGTAAAATACAAGGGGGAATGATACATGGGGGTGAGGAGGTCCTTGAGTGGTGTGTAGGAACTCTTTGGAAGCAAAACCAGGTGCTGGAGGCCTTCTCTCCAGCAACTGCAGTGAACCTCTTCTTTGTTTTTGGTAGGAAGATGGATAAGAGGAAGAATGCAAAAGGTTTTATGGCCTTGAGATGGGGTGGGGGTTGGAAAGCTTCCTTGGGGGTAGACACCTCCTTGGAGCTTGTACAAGAGCTGGAGGCTTCTTCTCCAGCAACCACAGCAGCAACACCTTCTGGTTTTGTTGAGAAAATGAAGAGGAAGAAGGGAAGAATGAATGAGAAGGTAATGTAGGGTGGAATGGGGGGTGTGGAGGCAAGAGCAGCAGCAAGAGAGGGGGTTTTTTTTAGGGGAGGAAGTGGAGAAAGGAGAAAGGCCAGCAACCCTCGGCCAGGGGGTTGCTGGCCTTATTTATAAAGCAATTTTTTGTATCCGACCATATTGGTCAGATACACTATATCCTTAGTGTATCCGACCTATATGATCGGATACACTGAGTTTTACTTGTATCCGATATTAAATATCGGATACAAAACACAATATTGAAATTTTAATGCCGCTGCGAATTTGTCGGGGAATCGGCGCGGATCTCGCTAGAAAATCTTTTGTATCCGGCAATATAGGTCGGATATGCACAAAAATATGTGTATCCGACATTTAAGATCGGATACAAATCCGATATTTACGGATTTAGTCCCTGGATATTCGCAGATTCACCCAATACACTTGGATATTCACAGATTTGGTCCCTTCGAATTTTTGCTTTAATCCCTGGGATATTTTGCATGTTTGGATATTTACGGATTGCCTCTCAAGATATTTTCTTGCGCCACTTGCCACGTGTGCATCCTTTCGCCACGTGTGCAGCTTTCTGGGTTTTGTTGCTCGGAAACCTCGACAGCTCATATCTCCTTCATCCGGACTCCGATTTGAGCAAACTCAGTTGCGTTAGAACCGTATCGGAGCCCTCTATCCAATGACATAAGGCTAAGCACCTGGCTCGGGGTTCAACAAAAAGTCAACTTTCAGCTCCTCCTCAAGTTTGACCGGCCCATAGATCCTTCATCCGGACTCCGATTCTAGCAAACTCAGTTGCGTTGGAACCGTGTCGGGATTCTCTATCGATTAAGATAAATCATGGTGGCCAATTATCATTTGATCAAAAAGTCAACTTTTCACCCCTTAGGGTTTGACTTTTCGGCTAGGGTTTGCATTTTCTGCTCTTCCGGGAGCGCAAAAATGAGGTGCTTACACTCAGCTCCTGGCGGAAGGACGAACTGTAGCCTCCAAGAAATCTGATGAAGCTGGCCCAGCTCCCTCGGTAATGGGACATAGGATACACCAAAGGGATATCCGCCCTAATACAAGCTGAGGGATGAGTCCTCAGGCCATGTAGAAGGTTGGTATCCCGAATCTATGCAGCAATCGCCTTAGGAATATTAACTCTAGTCTCCAACTCCTCGTCGCCTTGGCCCCTGCCACGGCCTGCTCTACGATTTCCTCTACGGCCCTCATCACGGCCTCCATCTCTGCCTCTAGCTCGTCGCTCACCACGGCCCCTGCCTCAGCCAGGAGCCTCAACCATTGGCTGAGGAAAAAAGTTGAAAGAGAAAGGATTAGGGTGGAGGATTTTGAGAGAGAATTTGAATTTTTAGAAAGGTTAGAGTATACCTCTTGGGTCACCTCACGCAAACCCCTAGAAGGGAGATCTGGGACATCAGAGTCAGAGTCCTCTCTGCTCTCGAATAAGAGGCCACGTCAGCGGGATCCCTCTGAACTCTAGAAGAGGAGGGCTCATCTGCAGGATCCCTAGGGGCTGAACGAATGCGGGCCATCTGCGAGTTCAAAATAGGGAGATGATTTCTTTTTGTAAAATTTTATTGTTTGTTCTTCATTTTAATCAAGTTTAATTGTTTGCAGGATTAAAAGGTGAAGAGCAAAAAGGAAATGATTCAGAAGCTCCCAACCAAATCAAGAGTCCACTAAAGGAGTTTATTTTTTCTTTTTCCAAAATATTTTGAGAAAATTTTATTGCTTTATTTAGTTTAACCAAGAAAATATAAAAATCATATATAGGAAGTGCAGACCTCTTATATATTCTTTTTATATGGAAAAAGAAAAAAAATGTGTGTGTGTCATTATCCTAATTTCAGATCCTGTTGATATGTTTTTAAGATGCCTAATCATATATTTTGATTGGTTTCAGGATAGTTCGGCATTTGGGTGGATTAGTCATAGATTGGAGCATGCTACAAATTTTCAAGTTCCTCAGAAAGCATGGAATTTAAAATTTTGTATGAAGATGAAAAGTATGGGTGGTTGTCCAAGTGCAAACAATATATCAGCAAAATACGCGTGGGAACATGTTACAAAGGTACATGGTCATTCGGTAAAGGCATTCAAGAAGAAAAACGCTGCATGGCATCCAAAAAACATTCAGAAGGCAGAATGGACATGAACCAAGGCACAGTCACAAGCTATCAAGAGTTCATCTTTCATGTTTCCAGACAAAGAGTTAAAAACCAAGAGTGTGAGCAAACTCAAAATTTGGGGAATTTGCTCATTCAAGAACCAAAGCTATAATATACTAGCTCGAGAATAGAAAATTAAGGGTCAAACATAGAGGTCATGCAACATTCAAAGCATCCAGATAACAATTTTTGGATGTAACAGTGGCATAAAAATCAGATCAGTATTGAACCATAAGATAAACCAACATTTGGGGATTTCAACCACTCAAGAATTAACCATCTAAATGCAATCAATTAGGAGCAGAGAAATGGCACAGCAAAATTCTTGTACACAGGTGAAACCTTCAATCAAGGAAAACGACAGGAAGTAGTTCTTCGGCATACCTGTTTCGGCCAAAATAGAATGTGCAAAGAAAATTTGAAGCTTGTTTTAACTAAACTTCAAATACAACAAGTCAACTTACTAGAGAAGGAAATCAATCGGCAAAAAGCTTAGATGGCAATAAAGGAATGCTGCTGTAATAGTGAGAGAAATGGAGCACACCCACTGAAAGCAACTAATCCCACCGGTCGAACAGTGAAGAAGATATCTAGGAATGAAAATTCACGGTAGCCAAAGGAAACTTGAGTTACTGTTGCTAGAAATATCAGAGATTACCGAAGAAACAAGACTTCACCAGAGAATACCAGGCATCTCAGGAGATGGTTAAAGTCGTTGGAGAATAAGGTAGTCGTTGGAGAAGTCGTGCGTCGTCGAGAGGAGTTGAAGACCGAAGGAGGTATACGATCACTGCTGTTCGAAGGAGGAAGTGCGAGCAGAAGAAATGGAAGAACTATTCAAGTTCGCGAAGGGGTCATACACCTCTACTAGAGAGTGAAGAACCACCAGGTAAGGTTCCTCAATGTATTGTGTTTCATATATATTAAAACCAGAATTTTCTAAAGCTTTCCCCAAGCATGTATTCTTCTCTCGCATGAGCTCATCTCCATGATATTTTAAGCATGCATGTACTCTCATCTCACCACATGAGGATCTCCAAGTGAGGGAGAGGTATGTAGTTAGTTTTAAGGAGGAGGAAGTGAGATTTTTCAGCCCATTTTCGACCACTACAGCCACTGTTTT